>VZRH01007072.1:971462-994706 GCA_013397555.1 Urocynchramus pylzowi | reverse complement strand
GGCGCCGCAGTAACCCCGGATCCCGTAAGGAGAGCCCGGGCTCGGGTGACTGGGAGCGGCGTTCGGCACTGGCGAGACCCCGAGCCCTGCTGCCACCTGCCCGGCGCCTCCCCTGTCGTGTCCCGGTCGGTCGAGCAAGCGGGTGGCTTTGCCTCCGCCTGCCCGAGGCACTCCCAGCAGCTCCGGCCACCGGCACGGTGCAGCCGGGCCCCGCCGGCAGGAGCAGCACCGCGGCCCCACCGGCGCTGCAGACGCTGCCCAGAGCCCCCAGCGGAGGAGCCGAGGCGGCGTGGGGGTCTCTGATGCCCGTGCCAGGAGCCTCCTCCCCTCGCATCCGCGGGGCTAAACCGCCCGTCCTTTCTCCCTTCGGAGACGTCTCCGTCTCCCCGAGGAGAGGGGTTAAATTCCTCGATAAGAGCCAGGCTCCAGCCGCATACTTCTGATGCCTTCCGTGAACTCTGCCGGCAGGTTGGCAGGTTGTTTCGTAACTCCACTTGTGGCCTGCTGCGGGAGGAGGAGGGGGGGAACGGGACACCAAGCTCCTCTCCTGGCTTTTTTTTTTTCCCTGCCCCGCAACAGCACTTTGTAATTGCAGGTTAAAAACCCAACGCGGGTTCAAGGGTATAGTACAGAAGAAAGGGTCACTGCCTCAGGCACAGCCCATGGCACTCCCCTTGGGATGGCTGATTTCAGGAGAAATTGGGAGGAAACTAGTGAGAAATGGTCGAAAGAGGCGAGACGGGAGCTTTGGCTGCTCCTCGCCGCGAGCCGGGGCCGGCTCCCCGGGATGCCGGCGCTAACGGCGCGGGCCCGGGCCCCGCGCTCTGCCGGGACTTGCCAGGCAGGCACCGGGCCCCGGGAGCGTGTGGGAGCACGAATGCCAGAGCTCCGCTGTCAAACGGTGGGGCCCTGGCGTCTGCCGGAACGGGGCAGGGTGCTGCACACACACCTTCCGCTCACCTCGAGCTCGGGGCAGCTCTGAGGGGAGCTGCTCTCCTCGTGAGGCAGGAACTGCAGCTCTTCCTGTGGGGAAGAGAGCAAACCGTGAGCACATGCTGGATCTGCAGTGGGTAGGAGTGGGAAGCGTCTTCCAAACGCTGCTTGTTTTCCTTATCAGGCAGTGCCGGTAGTGTCTTCTCAGGAAGGGGCTGTGGGGAAGGGGGGATGTTCTTACCTTCTGTTGATGCCGTTGGAATGCCAGGAATCCTCCCACATCCCAGTTATCTGCTGGGGGAGCCTGAGCACGATGCCTGGACTCCCTCTCCGCATATCTCTGTTGGCTTCCCCATGCCCTCTCGAAAGAAATGACATGGAAATCCAGAAGCTGCCACAAGTGCACACATCTTCCTGAAGCCTTTCTTCCACCGTGTCGTGCAAAGTTGTGAGGCCAGGGAGTGCTGCTTGCAGCACCTGCTGCTGCCCAGCACTCACAGCACTGAGCACTGCAATTCCCAGGATCCTGCACTGTTTCCTAGCAAGGGCATGCCAGTTGCTCTAAAATATAAAACTCTTTGCAAATAAGCGTGAGAGGGACATGGAAATTAGTTTTACCCAGGTCTTAAAGAGGCAGACCTGAGCACTAATCTGGCAACATGTGTGTGTTGTCCACCTCCATAGTGGAGATGTGTCCTGTGGTTGCCTTCACTGTTGCCACGTGCTGCAGGGAAATATTGCTTGAGTGCATCTGCATGGTCCACACTGGATGATCCTTTCCATGTTTTTCAGCATCCCTCTGTCCTGTCCTGTTCATGTCATCTTCAATAGGAAAAACCTCCAGTGGTGGCACAGAATTGACCTACGCCCATGTTCTGTTGTTTCTCTGTGTGCTGGGGAGGGAATGCTTTGGGAGCAATTCCAGACAAAGAGTTAATCCTTCCTGGCTGGGAGGAAGTGATGTGTGTGCCAAGGCTTCAGAGCAGAGTATTTTCTGGAGTCATGCGAGGTTGGGTGCTGTGGTGAGCTGGGAGAAATCCAGGTGCTGTTTGACAATGGGTTGCTCTGTGCCCAAGGGTAAATAAAGGCGTGAGGGACACTATAGGTGTCAGCTCTGTGGGTATGCATTGTTTTCAAAAGCATCTTTTTAAAGGATGTTCTTCCATCTGTTCCAGCTTGTCTACGCCCTTGCAAACCTGTGTATTCAAATTAAAGCTTAAGCGTGGCCCCACTGAAGGTCTTTAACAGAATCCTGTTGTTGTAGAGGACTGCTAACATTTTTATGTCCTTCCATTTTTCAGATGCCAAGTTCAGGAGCTCCTAAAAGTGGCTGATTGTCTGGCTTTTTGTGGGCTGGAGTCAGCACTTTCTTGAGGGTTGGGGTGCTTCCAGCTGCCCCAGGCTAGTCATCTAGAATAACTTGTTGCTTTAAAAAGAAAAAAAAAAAAAAAAAAAAAAAAAAAAAAAAAAAGGAGGGGGCTTATTAGGCACTTTCTTGAATCAGGTCTCACAGTTTGTGANAAAAAAAAAAAAAAGAGGAAGGGCACGGGGTGGGGGGGCAGAAATAAACTGAAACACTTCTTAACCAAACACATAGGTGGAGACTTCAGGACAATTGCATGAAGGCTTCTTGAATTGCCATGAAGGCTTCTTTTGCTGCTACTCCTAACCCTGATACAGCACACAGAACCTGCTGGAGGTCTTCATCTCTGCAGCCTCATGCTCAACCCTTCCTGTGTCCCCTCAGGCACCTCCTGCATGACAGTGGAATGTCACAGTGCTCTCAACAGCCCTTTGGGATCCAGAGCCTCCCATGGATGTCCTCTGTGGTGTTAGACCTAGCATTGCACTCCTGAGCACAGCGGGGACTTTGGAGGCACCCAGAGCATCCTGCAGGAGTATAGCAGTGTTGGCAGGGAAGCCCAGTGAGTGGCAGCCTCCCCTTTGCTCCCTGTTATTCCTGCCAGCCCGGGTAAACCATTGGCACCCAGATGGTGTTGTGGAGCTGTCTGACAAGGAGAGCACTTGTAGGGTTCTTGCTGGTTTAATGATTCCTGCTGGGAACATTGCTTTCCCCAGGAAATGTGAGTGTGCAGCAGGGAGCTGGTCTCTGCCTCTGGATGCTTGCCTGAGGCAGCTGGTGGTGTGCAGCAGGTTGGATAAACACCATAGGCATCTCTTCATAAGAATAAAGATGGGTTGTGTTGGTTTTTTTGGAGGCTTTGTGGTTGCTATCTTTACTTGCCAATTTTTATTTTCTTTTCCAAGTTCTGGCAATGTTTGGAGGTGTCAGCACTCCTTTCTGCTAAGAGCCAAACATACTTGTGATGGGAATGCTGGGTGGACCTCTCTGCATGTTGTGATCAGTGCTGGCTGACTGATCACAGCAAGCAACACAAGCACACACACTCTTCTCTGAGGAACAGCTTAACTGTCAGAAATTAGCTCGTGGTCTTCCTGGGCTCTTGACCAGTATGCCCAGGTCTTTGTTTGATAGTTTGTGCCTTTAAAAGTTAGGTGTTTCCCAGGCCTGCTCTGAGGTCATCTCTCCTTCCTCTTCTCCCTGCCCTGATTCCTCTGGGAGGGGACTTTCTCCAGGCAGCTTGTTAAGTCCTCGGGGTCCCATCCCAAAGGAGAGGCTCTGCAAGGCCTTCCCAGGGCTAACCCAGCCTGGGCACAAGGTTGTACCACATCATACATGATCCAAGGTATTTGGATCTCCCACTCTGGAAGGGAAGCATCATTGGGACTCAGGAGTGGAGGTGCTGGAAACGTGGCTTTGAATCTCTGAGATGCTGCATGCTGAGGACTAGCTGTCCCTCAAAACTCCTTCTCAAGTATTTTTTGGACTGCCTTAATGCAGTTTGAGGGTTGCCTAGGCTGAGACATTGGATTTGGTATTGTTCCCTTTGAATTCATTTGGCTTTTTAATGGCCTACTGGGAGTATAAAGAAGTTGGGCTAGGAAGATCAAAAGTACGTATTTCCCCAGAGGGACCCCATGTGAGCATTGGCTGGGTGAGGATTCAGCACCTAAATGCTTCAGAAGAAACAATGTATTTTTATTGAGTCTCCCACTCTGTGCCGGCAGGAGTGCTGGCCCAATCCCCAGCTCACCTTCTTATCCCATTCAGGTATCATTAAGTGCTGGGCCTATGTATGGAGCAAGAGATGGAGCCCTTTGCTGGCATTAAAACCCCTTCAGCCAAAAGTCCAGCAAGGCACTTTTGGGGATTAGTTGGTCACACAGCCGTGATTTGCATCGCTTGTTGTAGGACTGTGATTTGTACCCCTGGATGGGTGTTCCAGATGCACTTGCCTCTCCAGAGATATGCCATGATTTTACTGCTTTAAAGAGCTTATTGGCTCTGGGTGGGTTCAGGCAGTGATTGATAGCACCTCCACCTAATTAGTCATGTGCCAGGTAGTGTGAAAGCCGAGACTTCTAAAATACCCCAGGGTCTTATCAAAGCTTTCAGCCAGGATTCATTCTGAGTCTCTTGTTTATTTGTCTTTGTGTCTGAGCATTTGAGAGAAAGGAGCCTATTCAGCTCTCTGCAAAGGGTCATTAAAATCCTTTTTAATCCTACAAAGTTATAAATAAATATCCATAACAGCATGCACCTGCATGTTCATCTGTGCATCCTCTACTCTGGACACCCAGCAGTATGTCCTTGACATGTGGCTGCTTTCCGAAGCAGGGTAGGAAACTGCAAGTTATTCTGGAAATGGAGACTAAAATCTGGAAGGTTTATCCCTGGTTGTGCATTTGCCAATTTGTTAATTACCCTCTCCTGGAGGAGGAGAATTGGAATGGAAAGAGGATTGCTGATGGCTGGCACCAGCACTTCTAAAGGAGGCTGAAAGGCAGGTTGGAGGGACAATATTTGTAGGTCATTTGGCTTTTTTATGTTCCTGGTCCTACTTTGCAGGACAGCTGCAGGGCCTGAATTTTCCTGTAATCCTGTGGGGGTGAAATTCTTGATTAATTTGACAGGAGACAGGGAGAGTGTTTGTTCACATTATAGGTGGTCAAGGCTCATCTCATCCTCTGGGCTGGACTGGGCGAGCATCTCGAGGAAGCTGCACTTTGAGGTTCCTTTCTGGCTCTTCTGGAGGCATTGGGAGAGAGACCTCATTGGTTGGGTTTTCCTCTTTTTGGTTTTGCCCTTGAAGGTGGTGGGGAATGGAAGTTCTCTTCTATGGCTGGGGAGGAGTATTTCCAAGCCTTGAGCAGGCTCTTACCTCTCAAGATTCCTCCTGTGTTCTGCATGGTGAGAAACACAAGCTGTGTTCTGACTTGGGGAATGGACTGTGTAATAACAGGGGAATACTCACAAACTGCATCATGCTTTCACTGGTGACTGACTGCTGTGGAAGATGAACAGAGCAGAGATTCTGGACCTGCTAGCCTAGGAGTGCCATGGTTGTATTTGTGTGGATGCTCAGGCAAGTATCCCTCAGAGCTTGCCTTTTAGGAGCTGGATTGTGAGTCATCCCCGAAAGATGATGAACCTAATCTAGATCAGCCTAGAGCCCCAAGATACCCAGAGCTAGCCGTGCCCCTGTGCTGGGGGCAAAGCTAGGTCCATCCTGGGCACGGCATCGGGCTGCACTCAATTGCACAAGAAAGAAAAGAGCATGGGAGTGCAAAAGCCTTTCCTCTTTCCCTTCTAATCTACACATGTTGCTAATTTTGCTTCTTCCCCTTGGGAAGAGCCTACAGATTTATTTCCAGCTGCTTTCATGAAGTCACTCTTCACATGTGGGACTGGGGCTGATGGTAATGGTTGTGGGAATAGCAGGTGCTGCTAATGGTTCCCTTGCAAACCTTCATGTTTAGGGCAGACTTTTTCCTAGCCAGCCCTGCCAGCTCTCCCCCCACAGACAGTAGCCATTAGTGCTGCAAGGGAGAAACATGATGCGTGCAGGTGTGAAAGATGATCCTTCCGCTTCCAGGCTGAAACGCTGTAATGTGAGTGTGTGCAGTAGGTGGAGGGGTGGTTTTGCTGCTTTTAATTTATAATGAGCTTTTGGTTGGTGGCTCATCTGTGGGGTGGACTGACTAGTAATCATCCCTAAAATGTCACTGGCTGTGATTCTAGATGTTTTCATATGATTCTCAATGCTGACCTGGCATGGCCATAAATCTTAATCTTGTCTAAGAGGGAGAAAAGGTCTCCCAGCTTCTTCACAGTGCTGTTTCTGTTTCTTCTGTTTCTGTGTGGGTCTGATGCTGTAGCAGACCCAAAAGCTTGGGTTGAAAAGCAGAAATCCTGGCAGGTGGGGGTGGCATGGAGTGAGTGCCTTTGATACCAGTCGTGATGTGAGCCTCCCTCCCCTAAATCCCTGCCAAAGGCCATCACCCTGAGAGCTGTCCCCATTCTGCATTGCAGCCCTGGGCAGGATTTGTCCCTGACTCTTCCAGCCCTGCTCAACATTGGCCAGCCTCCCCAGGCATGTTAGCATGGGTCTGTAATTTTTGGGAAGAAGTGGAGCAGAAAATCTCTAAGCCTCTATTTTTCCCTTAATGGGGGGTTGCTGGTGTGGTGCTTATGGCTCTCCAGAAATCTGTCTCTTTGGGCAGTTCCTACAAGATTGCAGGGTCCTTGTGCGGGACATGTACCCCCTTGAGTTGCCAGAGGATTTTGGTGGTGGTCTGTGATTTCTGGCTCAAATCATGCTTTAGCAGTCAAGCATGCAAATGCCACAAGACATAGTTTTCCTTTGATCTCCTTTAGTGCAAAAAGCCCTTGAAACAAGGATGTAACTTTTGCTGATGTCAAGTGTGCATTATGAGCTGTAGGATGCCCCCAGCAGAAGCTGCTTGCTATTGAAAGGCAGCAGACCCTTGGGGTGTGTTTGGGCTTGGGTCCATCCACACATCTCTGGTAAAAGTGCACCTTCAGGTTAAAAGTGCACCTTCAGGTTAAATTGCCAATATTGGTAATTTGCCAATTTTTAGGGCTTTCTGTCAGGCACATGTCAGAGTAGGGATCTGGATGGGGGATGATGGGTGAACTGAGGATATGGTGCTGTTATGGCCACCCCTAAATAAGCTGCTTGGGTGTGAATTAGAGCCCCATGCCGGCTGCTTCCTTGCTCCTGGGTACTTGTGGCTGCCTTGTGTAAGGGCTGGTGGCTTCCTTAGGCCTGGGGTGTGAGAAGCACTTGCACACCCTCCCTGTGATGGTGGAAGGATGAAGAGCTGCCTCTCTGGGCTGTGACCACTCTGGTAGGACTTGTTTGTCACCTCTTGAGTTTGTTTAACCCCTGTCAGCTCTTTGTGCTGGGATGAAGTAACCCATCTGCTGCTCCAGTTTGGAGCTCTGTGCGTGTCCCACCCACACCCTGATGGCCCCCGTGCTGAAGGACAGGACACTGCCATCTTGGGTAGGTGACCCTCTTGGCTGCCTTGCACCGGGCCAGAGGATGTGTTCCTTCAGGATCCTGGGGCTGGCATCCTCAGGACAAGCTGGAATGGTGGGAAGGTGGCTGGGGCTTTGCCTGGTGCTCCCAGCTGTGGTGGCAGTGACCGTGGGTGGTTGCCAGACTCTGCTGCACGGACAGCTTGTTCAGGGATGTGGATGGTCATCTCTGCCCAGCAAGGGAACTGCCAGCTGGGGTGTGCCACAGCATCAAACCTTGCCATAGCTGGTCCATGCTCAGCCTTGGACTGGCCAGCAGTCAACCCTGACCACGGCATCGCCTTCTGTCCTGGGATGGACACGGCATGGAAAGCCCAGCAGAACTGCTCAGTCCCTGTAACAGCTCAGCCAAGGGCAGGTGATGTCACTCCAAAATAGGGTCCCAAGGCAGGAGGACACAGTTCATAGTCTGGAGGGAAACCTGGACCATGTCCCATCCCCTCCAACCTGCTGCAGGTGTTGTCAGGAGGCTTCAGTTATTTATGGATCTTCTCGGTGTTGGTCACCAGGGTAATAGGGAGGCTTCTGCCGCACCAGAGGTTTCAGCAGGTGGGCATGTACCATCTCTCCCCTTCGGTGCAGGAGCTGGGCCCAGTGCTTAGAGCAGGGAGAGACTTGAGGAAGTATTAAATAGCTGCTGGATGTGTCAGTGCAGCAGTTGATCCAGGGCAGTGAGTCACAGCCAGGCTGCCAGCGCCCCAGCACAGAGGAGGGCAGCACAGGGCCACCCCTCCCCTACCCACTTGCTGCTTACTCATGTGTTGGGTTGGGTATTTTATTGTGTGTCTGCACACAGCTGGGATGAGCATCCCCCTGGCACTGGGTGGGAGAGGAGCCAGAGGGTCAGGTTCAGAGTAGAAATAAAACAACTGAGAGTACCCCAGCACTTTCCTGCACTGCATCCAAAGGGATGCAAAGCCGCTGGTCCCCATGGACACCGTGGTGCTTCATGGATGGCAGGCTCATCACAGCCTGCTCTCAAGTACTAATGCAGTTTATTAACTATGAGGCTTTATGACCCTACCCTCAGCCCAAACCCTGACACAAAAGGCTGGTCTTCTGGATTCCTTTCACTTTTAATTAGGCTTTCTTGGAAGCCTTCCCTGTGGCGCTCCTCTCCTGCCACCTGGCCCTGTACCCAGCTCCCTGCCAGGGGCTGGACACAGCGAGGGAGGGGAGTGAACCTGCAAAAATGGGTGAAGCCTTAGTGCTGGCAGGTTGCCCATTTCAAAACCTTTATGCTGGTCCCAGATGGTCCTTTTTAGGAGCTGTGATAGAGATGTTTGGGGTGCTTTGGTGTTTGGGTTGCAGTAGGCCTTGCTGTTGAGTGCAAAATGGGTGACTTTTTCTGAAACAGATTTTTATTTTTTAAAAACAAATATATAATTATTGTGTGTGGCAAAACATATTAGAAAGACTGTTGCAAAGTGCTCGAAGTCCTTGGCTGGAAGGTGCTATCTCAGCTTCTGAGAGACCCCATAGGGGACATGGCAGTGGCCCTACAAATCAGGAGTGGCCCTCACTTCTGTGAGGAGGGTGACTGGTCAATTTTCTATTATTTTAGGTCCAGGGGAGGTCACCAAACCCTTGTGAGTCCCAGCAGCCATCAGGATGGCAGTTTGCAAGAGCAAGATGTGCATCCTTCTGCACGTGCAGAAATACTCCATCATCTCCATTTCCTTTAGCCTGACAGTTTCAGGGAGGCTGGGAGACAGCAGTGCCAGGAATCAAAATAAAGCTGCAGGATCTGAGATTTTTAATTTAAAAAAAAAAAATTTTAAGTGTCAGCATTTGAAATTCTGACTTTCAGTCAGGAAATCTGTTGAAGTCATGGCATGAATCATCCCTACCCTCAATTTTAGGACCCATCACATGGGAAAAAGGAACAGAAAATTAGTCATTTTGTTAATCTTCTTCCAATAAAAATTATTTAGAATAAAATGAGCAGCCTTTGGGAGCAGCAGTCATGTGTCCTGGCACCCACAGCCACCTGCTGGCTTCCCTGGTGCTGTTTTGGGGCAGGGGCAGGGCTTGGCAGCTGCCTGCACTTCTGGTTCATGATCAAAGCCACCTCCTGGGGCAAATACAAACAGAGGCAGCTGGAAACTTGCCTTCTGCTGAGAAGCTGCTCTTCCCCAGGAAAGGTAATTCTTGCCCCAAAAGAAGCCCATTATTTCTCTTACCTGGTGGTGTAACGAAGGCACCCACTATTAATGCAGGGGGTAGGCAGAGAACCCCATTAAGAGGGGAGTCTATTTGCAAGTGGGGCAATGAGACTCACTCCCAGCTGCTGTGGTTTTGAGTGATGGTAAAGAACTGAGTGGGTTACAGCAAAGGTGATGCTTGGGGCAAGGTGAATGTTTTTAGGTTTATTGCCTGATGGGGTTTTATGGTGTTTTGTTTTTTGTTTTTTTTTAACTAGAGTGATGCTGTCATGGTGGAGTATTGGTAATGAGATGCTGAGTGCAGCCTGTGATGTCCCTCCCAAGCAGGAGCTGAGGGGATCGGGGAGCATTGCAGGTCCCCTCAGATAAGGATGAACCTTCATCCTGTCAGCTCCCTTGTGCGGTCAGGGATTTGGGGGAAAAGGGGCAGTGAGGCTGGTTTTGAGTGGGAGCTGATCCTCCCCACAAGGCAGGGGGAGGGCAGGCAGGGAAGGGAGCAGACCTCAGCCCTCTTCAAGGGGACAGATAACATCCTGTATCTGGCAGCAAGCTGAAGACAACTCCCAAAACCCTCAGAGGTTACAGCAAGGACCTCCTGTGCTTGCAAGGACCTAAGGAAGCAATAAAATCCATTAGATTTTGGGGTGCTGGGGAATGTGGTGAGGATTGTGCCCTGGCTGCTTTTAGGGGGGTTTCTCTTGCATGAGGAGCAAAGCTGGCTGCCCCTCTCCCAGCTTTTTGGCAGCGCTGTGCTGTGTGCTGGGCTGCTGGTAAATGATTGCCTGGAAGGGCAGCCAGGGCGGGGCCAGAGGTTGGTGCCTGGTTTGAACCCGGACAGGTGCCCGGGCCCCGTGTGCCAGCAGCCATCCTGCTCCCACAGCGCTCGGCAGCGCTGGATTTTGCCAGCAAGGTGAGACTCTTTGGTGTGACTCAACGAGCTGGGATGTTCTTCTTGTTTATTCTTAAGCTCCTGGCCCCCTTACTGGGTTGTGGCACAAGAAGCTGGATTTGAGACTGGCTTGGTCCCTGGCCGGGGAAGGGGGGCTATGGGGAGTGCTCTATGGGGTGTGCTGCACTCCGGTTTTGGTGTTGGGGTGCTGCTGAGGGGGAGGTTGGGGGGTGAACAACAGTGGTTTCAGGGTGATTTGGGTGGTGCCACAGCGGCACCTGGACTTTGCTCCATGCCGGGGGACAGCCTTGAGTACACAGGACTGGGGAGCGGTGCCAAAACGCAGCTTTAAATTTATATCTTGCAGATTTAACAGGTTTGGGGCTTACAGGGAGGTGGGCCGAACCCAAGGTGTCCTTCAGCCCCACAGTTTCCCCGGTCGCTCAGCCAAGGCAAACATGAGCTCAGCGCTGAGGTATTTGTGGCGGCTGCTCTGTGCCCGTGTTTTGGAGGTGGGCAGGGAGGTGGCACCAGCAGGACCCGGCACCTGCGCAGAACGTCCTCACGAAGCCCTGTCTTCCTTGGTTTCTCCTTGCCTTTCTCACATGACAATTAAAACTCCTCATCACTGGAGACAGGACCCTTCAAGCCCTCCCTTTGATTACTCAAGTAGGCAACAAAAATAATGAAGAAGTGGAGTTTAACCTAAGGTCGAGCTTTCTCACAGCCCGATTGCAAACCTGGGATAGCTGGAGCAGTGGTAGGGGCTGTGACCAGCCAGGTGAAGCTGGGAAAGTAGTTTGTGACCCCCCTGGATGGAAGGCCTGAAAATGTAGTGCATATTACTCCATCCAGGGATTTCAGACAAGACTGATACTGTCAAAACTACTGTTATAGCAGGAAAAATAGATACATCTTTGCACGGTGTTTGAAAACACTGTAAGCTCAAATATTTGAGTTCTTCACAGTTTGTGCTTAATTTTTTTTTAATTTGTGCCAGTTGCAGTTGTTGAGCTGCTGGAAGAGACAGGAGTTGGGTGTGCCCAGGCTAACAGGTGTTGTTTTATGGTAATAGTACCCACTGGATGGGAGTTGAGCTGGGCCCAGTGTTGGTCAGAGCCTGGGCTTTGTCATGGGTGTTGATGCCTGGCTACCCCTCCCAAACCCTACCTTTGGTCATGCTTTTGTTCAGAGAGAGGCTTTATTTTAATTTCTTAATCTCTCTCTGATAAATTGAGATGGATGTGAATATGAAAAGATTAAAATGTGCATTATCTGCACCTCCCCTCTATATCATTGCAAAAGCGGGTAGCCAGCAGTTCATCTGCCTTTTCCAATGTTGTTTAGAAAATCCCTGAGTGCCACTCTGTCAAATTTTCAGAGAAATTGCAGTGAAAGTCCAGCAAACCCATTAAAAGTCTGTGCTCACAGCAGAAATAACCTGGGCATCTTTTGGGCACCACATAGACACACAGACCTCATCATTTCCCACCACAGGAAGATTTCGACCCACTGTCCAGACTTGAGAAAAAAAATATTTTTCTTTGCCGATGAATATCAGCGTTTAATAACATCAGCAAAAATGCAGTTTGTGCATAGGGTGGCAGTGAACAACTTCTTGGTCTAGGATTCACCCCATGGGATGATGATTTAATGACACTGCTTTTAAAACGTCTTGTATTCTTTGTTAGAGGCTTGGGATGGAAACCTGGTTTCTTTTCTCCCCACAGGCAGCCTGTCCTGCAATGACCCAGAGCACCTGAGGCCCGGCAGCTGTGGGGATGGAGCTGAAGGTCTGGGTGGATGGGATCCAGAGGGTCGTGTGTGGAGTCTCGGAGCAAACCACCTGCCAAGAAGTGGTCATCGCCCTGGCCCGGGCCATTGGTGAGCCATCTCCATCTGCTGGGGGGCTGCCCCATCTGCAGGCTCTTCCTGGGAAGAGGAGTCCTTGGGTGGGTGGAGGTCTTGCTCTGTGGTGGTGGGGATGCCACCAGCACTGCCTGTGGGGCAGCAGCCCCAGCACACCCCTGCTGGCCTCTCTTTCCCAGTCTGATGTGCTCACCTCTCCCGGCAGGTCAGACGGGCCGCTACGTGCTGGTGCAGAAGCTGCGGGAGAAGGAGCGGCAGCTGCTGCCGCTGGAGTGTCCCCTGGAGTCGCTGGCCAAGTGTGGGCAGTATGCCAACGACGTGCAGTTCATCCTGCGGCGGACGGGCCCCAGCGTGGCAGAGCGGCCCGCCTCGGAGGGCGCTCCCCAAGCTCCCGAGAGGACGTTCATCCGGGCCAGCTTGCCCATCAAGCCCAGGCTCACCAGCATAGATGGACCCCGTTCCAGGGAGCCAAAAAAAGCCATGACCTTCAGCCTGGGTCCTACAGGCTCCAGCGACCTGTTCGCCATGGGCCGATGGAGGCACCAAACACGGGATGGGCTAGACTTGGAGGGTGGTGGTGTTGTCCAGCCCTCCAAGGAGGAGCTTTTTAGGAGAGTGCTGCAGCAGCAGGAGCAGCTGCATTCCTTGGAGGCCCATGGGGACACCTTAGAAATGGACCTACGGCTCTGGGAGCGCAGCCGGCTTGCTGGCCAGGAGAATGAGATCCTCTACCTGGAGCAAGTGGTGCGGAGGAACGAGACGGAGCTGGGCGAGGAGGAGTTTTGGCAGAGTGAGCTCCGGCTGGAAAAGGAGTGCGAGCGGGAGCGACAGGAGCGAGTTAGGAGCCTGCGGGCCAGCCTGGAGGAGTACACCCAGAGGATCTACGAGCTGAGTGTCCGGACTGAAGCCCTGCAGGAGGAGATCCAATGGGAGATGGCTGAGAGGGCCAAGAGGGGGAAGGAGATATCTATGCCCAGCCCCATAGAGCTGGAGGACATGGCCACCAAAATGAAAAGGGACCTGGAGGCCAAGGTCAAGCAAGGCACCCAGCTGGAGAGCAACCTGGCCAGCGTGGAGAAGGCCCTGGAGGAAGCTGAAAAGAACCTGCAGGTAGATAGGACTGGGTTGAGTTACCCCATGGGGTGGTAAGACCTTCAGGAGGGCGTGGGACCAGCTTTCCGGACACACTAGACCAATGGGTTGAGTGGGGTTGGTTACTCCACCTGCCCAGTGAACTTGAGACTGGGTGCACAGCTCTCAGCAGCAGTGATCACTGACAGAGGGACACCACCACTCTTGCCCCACTGGCACGGGGTCCCACACCCATTGCTCTCTGTGCAAGCTACGTCTGGGCTAATGCTCCTTCTGACTGGTGCACCAGGAGCACAGCATCACCCTGCTCCAGCACAGACAATAGTGCTGGAGCAAGTGGTCTATGTGTGGGGTTGGTGGCATTGGCACAAGGGTCAATGTCATCTTGGATGAAGGAGTCACAAAGGGCATAGCACAGGTCCCCATGGTGCCTGTGCACAAAGTCTTTTGACTATGCAGGGCTTGGGCTCGTGGTGGGGAGCTGTGCAGGGTGGAGATGGCCACTCTGGGGATGAGCTGTGATGCTCCCCCAGCTCATGGTGGGGGGCTGTGCAGGGTGGAGATGGCCACTCTGGGGATGAGCTGTGATGCTCCCCCAGCTCATGGTGGGGGGCTGTGCAGGGTGGAGATGGCCACTCTGAGGATGAGCTGTGATGCTCCCCCAGCTCACCTGTTGCAGCCTCCCAGCATCAGGGGTTAAGGGGCTATGTGACTCCCACCTTCTACCCACTACCGTGTCCTCTTTGGTGGAGCAAGACGGAAAAGCTTTTATCCAGCCAGGCCTTCACAAGGCTGTCCATGCTTTCAGCATCTTTCCTTGAGCATCTCATTTGCATTTGGCATCTCCCAGCAGGCGGCGGCCGCCGTTTAGTGGCTGCTCGCACCCTCTTGTGGAGATGCAGCAGAGCAGGGCTGTTCCCAAACCAGCGTCTTCCTGGTCCCCGTTGCCTGGGCACCTGCCTTCCTGCAGGCCCTCAGGGAGGGGCGGCTGAGCCGCAGCGCCGCCGCGGTTCCCTCTGCTGGCACCGGCACGGTGAGCCCCGGCCGGGAGCAGCCCCAGCGGGTGATTGCCGGCTGGCTTGGGGCACGAGGGAACGTGCGGCTCACCCTGTCCCCCCCTCGGTGTGTGTTTTGCAGGCCCAGACCCAAGAGCTGGAGGAGTTAAATAAGGAGCTGAGGCAGTGTAATTTGCAGCAGTTTATTCAGCAGACGGGGGCCACGGTGACCGTCCTGCAGGCCAGGTCCGAGGAGGACGCCCAGCCGGAGCCGAGCCCGTGCGAGCTGCCAGCCTACCGGAGAAACGGAGGTCAGCACGCTGCCGCTGGCTCGGCCGCGGGGGCTGCTCCGCGGGACCCCTGCCCGCTCCCTGCCTCCTTCTCCCAGGGGTCAGCCCCAAAGCTGACCAGATCTCCCCTGGGCACTGAGGTTAGGCAGGTGGGGGTTTGTGCGCTGACATGGCAGTCGCTCCCCACTCCATGGGGTTTCAGAGATTTACCGGCCCTGGGGCTCCTTCCTCCTCCCCACTGAAGCCTGGGGGCTGTTCCTAGACATGCACGGGAGTCGGATCCTGCATTGCTGCTTTTGGGGCCGAGGTGGCTGCAGGGAGCTTTCCTTTGCAGCCTTGCTCATGTCACCACAGCGGCTGCAGCAAAAGGCAGGTGGCTGAAGGTCAGCATCAGTCCCCGGGGGCTGTGGGCTGGTGGGGACATGCCCTGGCCACAAATGACCTTTCTGTGTTTGGCGAGGGAAGAGTGGTGCCCAGGGCCTTGTCTGCATCCTCCCAGGCATGAGAGGAGGCGGCGGGGGATTGTCATGGATAGGAACCTGGTCGTTTCTCCTCCGGAGCACCCGGAGCGGGTGACGTGACTGCCCTGCGGCACTGCAGTGGCTGTGCCCAGCGAGCGTGGCAGGCTCGAGCCCTGCCTGAGCCGGATGTTTTTCCCCATCCTGTAGGTTTTTCTCCCACCGCTGGTACCGACTTGCCTCCCCAGGTCAGCACCAAGCAGCTCCTCGGCCATCCCAGGACCCTGCCGGAGCCCCTGGTGTCCAGCCTGAACCCCGAGGGTGCGTATGTCCCAGCGGGGCCCTGGGAGCGTGAGCCGGCCTGCAGAGGATGGGTGGGAAGAGGGGAGAGGCCTTAGCTGCCCAAAATGGGCTGCAGAGAGCAAGCGTGTGCTGGTGGTGGGAGGCCAGAGCTATTTATAGATGCCATTAGGAAGCGCAAAGCTCACACTCCGGCAGTCTCTGCTCTGCTGCCAGGGGCTCGCACACTGGCAGCCTGGCTCTCTGCCCTGCCAGGAGCTGTGGAGCATGGTTCTCATCCCCTCTCCTGCCGCTCTGTATCCCCCAGGGTTAAGACCTTGCTCGGTTAGGATGAGGAGAACTTGTCTCCTGTCTTTTACAGGAGCTACTTTTGTTCATCTTAGTGACCAGTTTATCCTAAAACCCTATCTACCTCCTGTGACTCTTTTGTCACCTTGAGCAAGGTGCAGCAAAAGAGAGCTGTGGTAGGGACACCTACCTGCTGTGGTGATGCTGCGTCCACCCTGGCATCCTACTCCTACCCATGCCACCTTTGCCTCAGCAAAACCCTATTTCCATCCTCCACACAGCCCAATACATCCACCCCCATCCTTCTGGACACTGCAGCAACCGCATTCCCATCTCCCAGTCCAGGCTTTGTGCTCACATACATCCTGTTTTCCACTCCCCTTTTTGCAAGTGCTCACCCACCGTGGTGGGATTGCTCAGGTGTTTTTTTCTCTTGTCTTGCAGTTGTATCAACCAGGCAGAGCATCTGGAGGTAGAAGGGCCCAGGCAGTGGAGGATCAATTGCCTTCAAAGTGTAACTGTATAAATAAACCATATTATATATATATATATATATATATATATTTTATAATTTTTTTTACTGCTTTATATTGTGAATGGATGTGGATGGCCAGACAGAATATTTTTACAGACTGTAAAGTAAAACTAGAGACTGATCTCACAAAGCAACCCTCTTCCCCTGAGGATGAAAGCGACTCCCTTCTATTTTTTTTTAAAGCAGTTTCTTTATTGAACAGAAAACAGCAGTGCACCCATTCTGCATAGCCTCCTCAAAAGATCTGTCGTGCATTTGGAAAAGTCATTGTTCCTTTGACTAGGGGAGCGAAGCTGCAGTGGAGACCCACGTGGAGGCTCACCTGGATGGAGCAAGTTAACAGATTTTATAGCAACTCGTCACTGCAAGTGGGGCCATGACAAACAGCCTCTCCACTGGCGGCAGGGGAGGCCCAAAAGCAGTTTTAAGAAAAATTTCTGGCCCGTCTTTTTTTATGTATATTATAAGAAACCTGTAGGAGAAACTACTTTCTGTGGTGCCACAGACCATGTTTCAAGGAAGCACACAGCGGGAGTTGTTTTTCTTAAATTCATTTAATCTTTCAACTTCTTTTTAAAGTAAAAAATTGCAGAATGAGCCCTTCCCCGGTGGTGGTGTGAGTGGGGAACAGGACCAAAATACCCTTGGTGACATTTCCCTGATGTTTTTAATTTTTTTTTTTTAAACTCGATGGCCAGTAGCTACCATTCTGTTCATCTGTCACGGCGGGTCGCCTTGTATTTTAATTGCAAAACCAAAGCGGTTTGGGGAGGGGATGAGTTTGCCTGGGAGATCCTGAGCCTGTTTTCGACGTGTCGTGTGCGAAAAACGTGCCTTGGGCACAGCGTTCCCCGTAAAACCCCGCTTCCCCCGTGCGAGTGTAAATCCTGTGCGCCGCAGATCCAATTTTCAATAAATCTTTGGGAAAGGATTTGAGCAAAGCGAGTGTGAGTGTGCTGTTGTGGGCAGCGTGAGCCGTCCCTGCCGGCGCCTGCTTCGGTGCCTGACGGACGCGTCCGAGCGGTTCGCGCGCCCCGCAGCTGCCTCTTCCATTTCCGAGCCATCTCTTTCTATTTGCCGAATTAAAGCTGTGAGTATTTTATAACCAACTGACTCTTATGCACACAGTGCTCTTTTCTTCTTTTTTTTTTTTCCCTTTTTTTTTTTTTTTTTTTTTAAATCGTGAAGTGTCTCCAGTGAGATGTGGCCATCTCTGGGATGAAACATGGCAACATTTTAATAATGCACAGCAGCAGCTCAGAGCATTTTAGGACAGGAGGCAAAGGGGGTGGCGCTCAGCTGCAGACAGGAGCAGGTAAGGGGAAATTTCCCATTTGCCTCCAAGTCCCTTTGTCTGCACCTGGATATCAGCAGCCAGGAATGTCAGCTCTTGCTGTCCATCACCATCTCCCATGAGCTTCTGCTGGGCTCTTGTCCCTGGGGACATCTTCCCCTCTCAAAGCTGATCTTCAAGGTGCCACCACAGCCCAGCAGGCTGATCAAGTAATATTAAAGGATTAAAGTTTGCTTTTTTTGGAGATACACTGTGTCTTAGGTTATGACTGGAGAGCTGCCACAGTGGGGAGATGCAGCTTCAAAGCTGCTTCTTTGGAACTGGGGCTTTTTGGGTGGGTTGCTTTTCAAGCTCCTCCTTAAATCATGTATCTCAAGGAAAATTAGTTAAAAATGTGTTTGTTCCATGCAGCTGCATTTGGTTTCTCCCCTGCTTGTTAGCTTTTTGGGCTTTATGTGGTTTTTTTTTTGGACTCTTGCTTTTAAAGATTCTGCCTTGCTAAAAAGTGGGTGATGGACGTTGTAAAGAGCATTTCAGTGCTTCTTGGGGAGGAGAGGGGAAAGCAGGTTTAGAAAACCCACTTGCCTTGGACATGGCCAGATTCCAGTGTGTCATGGGACATCCTTTGTGTATCCCAAAAAACTGACCTCTGCAGGTTTAAAACTGGATCTTTCATTTTTCGGGCTACATTTGTAGCCTTGCCTTCTGCAAAATAAACAGGAATGAAGAGGAAAAGGTCATCACCTATGGTACTTCCAAATGGGGATAGAAAATTAATTTGAATGTCTGGGGGATTTTTTCCCCTCTGTTACAATTATATATTATTTATCAGTTTTGTAGGTTCAGTCATAATTCAGTCATAATCATAACAGGCCAAACCAGCACATCTTTCCTACAGGGAGGTGTGGGAGGGTGTGGAAAATAAGGATTTAAAATATATATATCACAGCAGATTTGGCCCTTCAGCTGATGCCCCTTGGCTGGCATGCGGGATTTGGAACTGTTGCATGGGTGGGAGACAGAGTAAATCAACTGTGTCCCGCACTGCTAAGCAGGCATGGGGTTAGCGAGAGTGCCATGACCAGGGGCTAACTCTTCAGCTCAAGCCTGTGGCTCTTCGCAGATTTTCTTCATTTTGAGTCCTACCCACCATCACCCAGCTGCTGCCTAGGCCAGCAGTGTTTCACCAGGTAACAAATTACTTTGATTAACACCTCTGTCCCTGCTGTGGTGCACGTGGGGGAGAGGTGGTAATCAAGCTCCTGTGCTACCTCGGGAGCTGCCCAGCCCAGGGTGACCTACATTCCTGCCGGCTCGGGGGGCCTGCGCGGGTCCCGCCTGTTATTTAACGCAGCGAGGCTCAATACCCGCTCCCCCGCCCTCCCGCTTTTAGCTGCTCTAAAGTCTGTGTCAATAATACATTTCTGCCATTGAATATTTTATTGATGGTTTGACTTTTTTGCTGCTCGCAATTCCCATTTCAAGGCTGCGTGATTGTTCCTAATTAAAATTTTATGCCCTGGGACAAGCCTTCTTGCTACAGTGGAGATGATGCTGTCCTTTTCTAGGCCACTACAGAGCGGTAGGAAGAAATTACCATTACCCATTGTTATGAGATTAAAACAAAGCAAATAAATTATTGTTTTTCCCCTTAAAAAACAAACCAAAAGCCCTGCGTACGGCGCGTACTGGAGAGGGAACAACTGGCTCGCGGGCAAGGCAGGGATCCAAGCGTGCAGGGTGGCTCGAGGATGCTGTGCCTGGCTGTGCAGGGACTCGCGTCCCCATGTCCCTCAGGCGCTGTGGGCAGCTTCTTCCTTCCCTGGAGTGGGTGGGAACGGACTTCAGAGCTTCTCTCTCCTCTAGAAGAGGCTTTTACTATGCCACCCAAAAATTACAAAGTGAAGGATATACCTGTTTTTCACTGGTGAGCAGCCTGGCTTTTTTGTTGGCTTTTTTTTTTTTTTTTAATAAATCTGCAGGTTCTGCCAGCACAAGGCACCATTCAGAAGAGTATTTCAGCCACCTCTAGCCTTCCTGGCACCCTTTTCCTGGCTGCACTACCTGATTTTTTTTAGGTTTTTTTTTTTTTTTTGATTATTATTATTGCATAAGAAAAATCACCCCCAGTTCCTCACCCCTCTCCCTGGACTATTAGCTCCTCACCATCCTCGTCAGATGGTGGTCTGGGTGCCAGCACTGCCCCAGGCCAGTGCAGTTTCTTCAGGGCAACACTGCTGCAGACACTTGAACAATCCCCAAGTTGCAGTTACGTATTTGTACGAGTTCCTGGGTGTTTGGGTTTGGGGCTTTTTTTCCCCCTCAATTTCATCTAGAGTGCTAGAAGCATTTGTGCTGCCTCCCAGCCCCTGGATTTGGCAAGCAGCTTTTAAAGCACACACTTCAGTACTAGTTACATAAGGAAAGGTGTGAATGTCTGGAGGAGAAAATGCCTGTTGGTTTTGCTCCCCAAATGGTGTACAGATGCTCTGCTGTTTGCTCCTGGCTGCACAGCTTCTCCCAGCATAGTTCACTGCAGATGAAGAAGAGCTGTTTGAACTGGTGTGTGTGTCCATGCAGGGAGCATTGTCTGCTCTACTATGATGATTTTTCTTTCTCCAGTTCAGAGTGCAGACTGACTGCATTCTACCTTGGCCTGGAAAAAAAAAAAAAAAAAAAAAAAAAAAAAAAAAAAAAACCAACTATAAAGCACTAGAGGAGGCTGGGAAATTTTCTTGTTTATGGATGAGCAAGTTACTCTCCCAACGGAACCTCCTGCCAGNTTTTTTTTTTTTTTTTTTGATGTATTATATAAGTCCCTGCTTGCATTTAACTAACTGACTTCCTCTTAAACAATTCATGTACTCCTTCTATTCCTCATAGAGCAGCTTGCTCCTTCGGTGAGGCTCACCTGACACTGGGACACGTTATGGACAGAACACAACAGGCGCTTCTTAGTGTGGTGCTTGAAGGGTAAGGCCTGTTCCCTTCCCTCCATGAAGAGCTGAAACAAGAACAAAATCTTTGAAGAGCACAAAGAGTCCCTTCAGCTCAACAGGCCTGAAATTCAGCATCTTGCCCTCCTGTAAGGCACTCCCCTGCCTCTCACCAAAAATCTCACCGGAGCGAAAGCACACAACTACTCTTGTAACCAAGCCAAGTACCATCTTACAAATCTGTTCATTAGCTACTGAAAAACATGAAATCAAGGGGCATCACGGCCCTGGTGTATTTTCTCATCGCTCAGGAGCACCCTGCAGCTGGGCCAGGACAGAAGGGCTGATGCTGGGCTTTCTGCTTCAGGGACAACCATGTCACACCCTTCTGCTCTCCTTTTCAAGCCACCTTCACTGGCCACAGAGGTAAAATAAGAGATGGGAGGAACCAGACATGCAGTGCAATCAGACACATCACTGAGAAGGCACAGCTTTCCTCTTCACCTGGTCTGATGCCCTGGATTACAGTAATCAGCACTCAAACACTGGTTTTGCACATTTATTGAAGACTTCAGGTGACAGCACAGCAGGTTAGTTTTGAATCATGCCAGAAGAATGTTAAAAACAGGAATTGAGCTGGATGCTCCCCCCACTTACTGGGGACACACACAAAAAAGGCAAAACCAAACAAACTTCCCTTCAACCCCTTCCTTTTGCTTACTGGAGCTGAACAGGATGGTTCCATTGGTAGCAGGAAGTTGGAAGCATTCATACCATGATGCTGCTGAGGGGAACTGGGACAGGTCTTTCCAGGCATCCTGCAGAGCTGCTTCTGCCAGCGGCATCTCCCAGGGTTAAGTCATCAGCCAGCACAGTCCCAAACGCAGGGCTGTTTATTCAAAGAGAAACAAAGCACCTTTATTTTCAGACACAGGTTTGTTATGTACGTGGTCACCTATAAAATGGGGTGGGGCAGGGGGACTGTGGCCTTCAGTTTCAGCTCTCAGACACACTTGTACACGGGTGGATTTTGCACCAGGTTTCCCTCCCTCCCTTTCTCTGTGTGGCTACACTGTGCTCCTGCCTGCTCGGGACCAGCAGTGGGAAGATGCTGTAGGTGCAGCTAGGGAAGAAAAAAGCGATCTGGGGCTGAGACAGCTGCATACTTGTCTGCCCTCCAACCCTGCCTCCCATTAAGAAGAAAAAATAAAAAGGCCCATTCGACTTCTGAGCAAACATGAAAGCGTCTTGGGTAAATTCGGTTGGTTTTCCCATCTTCCCAGGCCGTTTCAGCACAACGGAAACACAGAGCACAGAGGGAGCTGAGTTCTCTTGTGAAGAACAGATGTTCCTCTGGGATCCAGAGGCAGAAATGATAAGAGCACGAAGGAGAGATAGGGACAGGCAAAACTTCTTAGAGAGACACTTTAACAACAGAGGACCTTGCTCTGCCTTTTGTGCAATTAACTAATTATTGACCAGAGCACTGCCAATTCCTTCAGATCAAACCTTTACAACAGCCCAGGGCTACATGAGAGTAGCCCCAGGAGCAGGGGGAATACCTGAACCCTTCCAGGGAACCTCAGCGGCTGCAGTGAATTAGCTGGTTATTGAGAACTTCAGCTGACAATGAAGCTGTGCTGCTCTCCAGAAAATACACTATTCAACTACCCAGCTTCTTCACCAGCCGAAAAATCACAAGAGATAACTTTGTAGGAGAAGCCATCTGCTTCGTCACTTCCTCCGTTTTTAGTGACAGCCACCGTGGGTGGCTGGAAAAGTCCCTGCCTGGCTCGCCTTCCTGTTCCTCGGGGCCATGAAGTCAGAGTCCCCTGCATGACATCACAGCACGCTGGGCAAGGCAGCTCTGCAAATGCCCAGCCAGGGCCGGGGCGCCAATAGAGCCCTGGCACGAGATGAAGAAAACAACGAGCAAAGGTGAGGGGCACGATGGAAAAAAAGCAGCAACAAAAAAGGAAAGTGAAGCTTGTTTCTGCTTTTCCTTTAACAGACTAGAGAGTCTCTCTTTAAATGTGACTCATCCAGGGCAATACTAGGCAGAGTTTCTTCTATTAACACACCCTTGGCAATAGCAGTTCAGTTAGTCACTGACCGGGTCTCAAGACGTCACCGGCCGGGATGATGCGTCTCTAACTTGGTACTGAGTCCGCTAACACTTATTTACTTTGGAGAAGAGCAGGAGAACAGAGGGGGCACGCCATCCCTCCTGAACAACTTTACCACCAACTATTCGCACCCACACGCCGACACGGCCCGTTCCCTCCGTTCAGACCGCGCCCCGCTGCAGGAGTGTTCAATCCTTTCGCGCTCCCCTGTGCAAGTGCGGGATCCCGGGGCACTCCCGGCAGCGCGTCGGGGGTCCGCAGAGCCGAGCGCGGGGAACCGCTGGAGGCAGGACAGTGGCGACGGACGGGGGAGCCGACTCCTTGGCACGCCGGAGCCCCTCACCTGGCTGGCCGAGAGGGCAGGAGGGAGTCGAGGCTTCGAGGCGCGGGTCCGGGGAGGCGAGGCGGCCGCACAGTGATGTCCGAGGAGCAGGTTAGCCGCTGTCACACGCACAGTGGAGTCGCCGAGAGCACAATGTGCGTTAGTCAGTGGCTCACCTGCTCCTGGAGGGTGACGGGGGGGCGGCGGGGCCCGTCTGCAGCGCAGGCGACACGGGGCAGCGCGAAGGATGGGGCGCGGGAGGGGGGAGCCGCGCCGTGCCCGGGCTCCGCGGCGCGTGGAGCTGCAGCTCCGCGCTCTCGCCCCC
>VZRH01007072.1:922638-967602 GCA_013397555.1 Urocynchramus pylzowi | reverse complement strand
GAAAGGGCCGAGCGGGCTCGGGAGCGCCTCGGCTTGGGAGCCATCCAGCCGCCTTTGCTGCGGCCAAGCCCTGAATGAATGTACCGAGCGCACGTATGAACACAGCAAGGGTGCTGAACACAGCAAGGGTGCTGAACACAGCAAGGGTGCTGAACACAGCAAGGGTGCCGAACAAAACCCCGAGTGTTTCCGGCGGGTTGTGTCCGCGCCTCTCCCTTTGCCCGGTCCCTCCTGCCTGTTCCCGGCCGTTCCCGTGTCCGTGCGCGCCCACGGCTGGTGCAGGAGTTACCGGCTGTCTCAGCAGCTCGGCTCACAAGGACGAATGAGGAGCTGCGTGCAAGCTTCTTTTTTTTTTTTTTTTTTTTTCTTTAATCGTTAGCTTATCACAAGGCCGCGTTTAGTCTTAAAAACTTTGCCTTGAGGGACCTGTGCTTACAGAGAGGGTCTAAGTTGTGTCACTGGTGCCTTCCTTCCCTTGGCCACCCCACGTTTGGTGACAGCGGGGTGGGTGGGATTTTTGTCGTTTCATTTACTGTTCTTCCTGCAGGTGTTGTTGTCACATAGTGTGTTGCTGGTGTGTTTCAGGGGTGTCTGTTGTGTTATTTCCTTTCCTGTAGGTCTTTCTCCATAGGGCTGTGCACAGAATATGAAAGCGTGTGAGCTTTTTGTTTGGGTTTTCTTGTTTGTTTGGGTTTGTTGGTTTTTGTTGTGGTTTTTTATTTTCCCACAGTCATTCCCATAAACAGCAGGGGAAGCTGTAGCTAAAGATGGGACTGGTGTGAAAGGCTGATGCTGAAAGGGAACTCGCCAGTAAGGGTGACTCTTCCTAAGAAAACAAGCCTGTTGAGAAAGAGGAGGATGTGCAGAGTTGGAGAGTAGTTAATTCCCAGCTGGAAGCCGAGCCAGTGGCTGCAAGGAATTGGAGGCTGGGAATTCCGTAGAGCTTTGCTGCTGCTTTGAATACAGAGGTACAAAATGCTTAGCTTCTCCTCTGGGTAAGATGCTGTATTTTCAAAATGCTTTTGCAAAACCTGTGTGTTGCTTTGTTTGCATTACAAACTCCCTAAAGAGTGCAGTGTCAGCTCCTGGGGAAGCTTTGGTGGACAGTTTTCATCCTGGAATTCAGGGTGGCTAAATTTAGGGCAGGGCTAGGATGGGTGGCAGATAAGCACTTCCTTACCTACCTCAGGATTAATTTTCTGTGACTTATCTATCAGGTTCTTAGGTGCTTCCACTTAAATTATTGCATAGGCAGTTTTGATTAGTGGTATTTAAGAGGTTTGGGGGTTTTTTTTGTAATTTAAACAGGGATCTAAATTTAGATTTAGGGGACCTTTTTTTTAAGCTTCCTGTGCATGCTAGATTGGCAGTGCAGAACTCTGGCCTGTAGGAGTTTCTTGTTAATCTGAATTATTTCCCTGCCAAGTTGTCTTAATTTACCTTTGGAATGTGGTGATGGCAGATAGTAATCACACCATAACCAGATTTTTTCCAACTGGGTGCAACAATTATTTTGACAGCTCTTACTTTCTTTTCATTGAATGTAGCATATGAAATTGGAAACAAAATTAAATTATTTCTGATGTGTGACATTGCTTTTCCCGAGAGATCTGAATTATTTGGTTGATTAAGAAAAAACACAACCAAAACCCCTCCCCCCAACAAACCAATAAAGCAGATGTGCCAATGAGAACTGAAAGCCCATATGTTTGAAAATTTAGTAGGCTTAAATCTAGTTATATGTGGTCTTTAGAACATGATGGCTCAGTACTGGCCCGTGTAATTTGATCAGCATTCAAAACCACCCTGTGAGTAAATTTTGTGAGAAACTTTTCTTCACATGTGAATAGTCCTCAGTGTTACCCAAGCAGGTGAAGGTAAATGCCGTCTGTTGTAGCTCTTCCATCTCTAAAAAATGTAGAAAGTACCTAAGAAGTTGGTGAAGGAGGAGGTGGGCTGGTGCTAGGAGGGAAAGTGCCCGTGGCTGGGAGAGGCACTCGCAGCTCCGTGTGCTTTGTGTCGGGGGAGGTGGAGCTCCAGTGTCCTTTGCAAGCTGTGCCTCCCCTTGATGGCTGGAGACCTGTGCTTGCCTTCTTGCTGCAACAAACTCAAAGTACATTAAAATACTGATTTGTGGTAGTGCATAAGGGCTTCAGTTCAAAAGCTAAATGTTTGCTGAAGTGCTTGTTTGATAAACACTTGTTGTGGAGGAAGCACTTAATCTTCTCTGTTGTTGAAGCCAACAGAAAGCCCTGTTGCTAATACAGCTTGAAGAAGGTATTTGTAATTGCTCTTTGACTGTACTATTAAAATGACTTAAGGCATCTCTGTGTAAAAATGTAATCTGTCTTAGTAGCAAATCCTGGGCTTACAGCGTGTCCTGCAGCAGAGCCTGTGCTGCTGCAGGGACCCAGCACCGTGAGCACACCTGGCCGGGCCTTACCGAGCTGAGCCTCGTGCAAGGAAACTTACGGCAGCGCGGAGAGCGCTGGTGCGAGTAAAGTGATCGAACACCTGCCATGCACTCGGTGCTTCTGTGGTTTAATGTTTGCTTAGGGTGCTCTAAATGTGAATTTGAAAACAGGGGGGTGTTAAGGAGGAGGACAGTGCCTGCCTTGAGCCAGCCTTGTGTGCGAGCTGTGACCCGGACACTGGTAGAAACGCTGTGCAAGTGGGTAAGGCACCTGCCCGAGGAACTGGAGTGGGGTTTGCTGTAAGTGTCAGTGGTATCGAGCACAAGGCAAGGGATCTCTGGCCAGATTACCCTGCTCCATCCTAAATTCCTCTGAACAGACTTACAAAGTGGGGTGCAGAAGGGAGGATTGGTGCATCTGAGAGCTGCTTGCAGCTGAAGTGCTGCATGGGGAGTACTGCACACCATGGGATTTTCCAAGTGACCTAGCAGCGAGGGGTTGGGTGCCACGAGGGCATGTCCTTCACATCCCCAAAACTAAAAGCAGCTGTAGTTGCCTGAGTCAAATGGCCTTCAAGGATAACTGGTTGCTTTTTAGCAGTCTGGCCTTTTGTGCTACAGAAGTACAGAGTTAAGGTTTGCCTTGGAGGAATGACTGCCATCGCCTCCTTAACCAGACTTCTTGGTTAACATACTAATAAAAACACTTTCCATCTATTTTGTATTTGCTAGTTCTGGCTCAGGGGGATTAGAAAAATTCTGATGTGCTAAGTGCTGGAGAAAATGGGGCTTTTGTACAGGTGGCGAACTCTCTGAAGTGTATCATGAATGTGTTTGTGTTTCACAGTGGCAATTTGTTTGAAATGTCTGCCATAAAAATACCCAACAACTTGGAAATGCTGCTTCTTGTTCTTAAAAAAAAGAAGAAGTCACTTGTATTAGGTGTATAGTCAACCATGGTTTCCTTCTTTTTTTCTTAAGAGCAGCTGCCCAGTTTGGAAAAGGTTGTTTGTAGAGTAATATTTGTGATGTGCTTAGAAATCTCAAATTCACTTCATCTCTTCATCGCTTGGTTTCTCCTTGTCAGTTTCCAGCTAGCCACAACACAGACTTTTTTTACTGACGGGATTTGGAGACTTGATTGTTTGCTGCAATACCAGATTTTCTTTAACTCAGAGTTTTGCCTCTGAGCAAAGTACAAGCTTGCATTTGCAGCATAAATATGTCAGTTTAGATTGTCAAGGCACAAGTGCTGATTTGTTCACCTCTGTGCCTAAAGGATAGCTTTCCATGGGGTAGCAAGGCAAAAATAACACGGGTAGTGGTTTTATTCCACTACAGTGAAGAAATGCATGCTGCTTGGAAATGTAGCTAAAGTGTATGTTGGGCAGAGCTGTGGCTCGTAGGAATCACTTTTTGAAACAACGATCTTTTCTGCCCTGTGCTTATTGCTTTGCTTTAAGGAAGACTGGAGAGCAGGGAAACCAAGGTAATGGCCATAGTGAAGTAGAGGCTTATCTGTGTTTTTTACTTGCCGTGGCTGTGCTTGGCCTGGGTCATCCTCAGTGGCTCAGGAGTGCTGTGGCTGGCTGGGTGTGGCAGTGCCAGGTCAGCAGGAGCCTGCTCTGTTCCCACAAGGTGCCCATGGGGAAGTAGCCCAGGTTCTGCACAGCATCCAAATCCCAGATGGAGCACGTGCCTGCCGCTGCCCTGCTGGGGGACTGGTGTTGCCAGTCCTTCCCTTTTCGTGTCCTGCCTGTCACGTCATCACAAATTTTGCATTGCTGTAGCTAACTGAACTTTTGGGAGGATATTATATAATTGAGTTTCAGTTTGAATAATTCATACATACGCACTGCTGAAACTTGAAAAATTCCGGGTGGTTCTTCGTATTTTTTTCGGTTGCGTCATGGGGTGACTGGCTTTTGATGAGTCTGTGTATTTTCAGTCAACATAAATTGTTTTTAAACAGTTTTTTAAACACTCATGTTAACAGCCACTCATTTAGCTAAAAATGTAGACCTGTCTTTAGGCAAGATTCTTATGAAGTTAGGAGAAAGCTTTACAGGAACTTAGTTGTGTTGAAACTCAGTCTTCTTTCTGTTGAGTTTGTTGGGTTTTTTTCCCTGAGCACTGAAGACTCCATTTGTAGTTTGGTCTGGTTTAGTAGAACCTACATTTTTAAGGCTCTCTGGTGCAGCGCTGTGCTGTGTGGCTTAAAGAGGGAGTGTGCAAAGGTATGGATTAAGAGCACTTGAATAAAACATAGTGTTTTGTTCCAAAAATCTTTTAATATGCAAAATGTTTAATGGGGAGCAGGGAGAGTGGGAGAAGAGCACCTGATTGAAACTTCTTTACCACTCATATAAAAGAATCCTTTTTTTATATATATATTGAGATACGACACCTAGCTTTAAGTGTCTGTTAATTATATATTTTCATGACTTGCTTATAGAAGCTTGCCAGGGGTCTGTCTGCCTTAATGCTTTGTAGCATTATGTGTTAAAAACTTTGATTTAATTGTCATTATGAATTTGGATCATGCAACATCTCCCAGTATCTGTCAGTTTCACTGCCAGTCTGTGCTGATGCACAGCAATTAATGTGGTTGCATTAATATGCACTAAATCAGGTCTTATCTTTTCCATGGAATAGTGGTTGTGGGGTCTTCAGCTTCTCTGTTTCATGATGGAGCTGTGCAAAGGCCTTTTTTTTTTTTTTATAAAGGACCTAAACTACATAATCTTTATTCTTATTTTCAGTCAGGCAAGATGGACTATTTTGATTTAAAACACATATTGTCATCCTGTTAGGCTTTGTTCAAAGGGCCTCTGGTCCCTTCAGTTTTGCGGTGAATTGCTGGTCCATGGGATGGTTTTAGTGTTTGTAGGTTTTCTGTTGCTGTTTTCAGTGGGGAGTTCTGGTTATACCTTGTGCTGTCATCCAGGAGCCCAAGATAAAGCTGAATCTCTCACCTGCACTGATTTTCACAAGCAGCTGCTTTCATCCAGCTCAGCAGGGCCGTGAAACCTCACGGAGCAGTAGCTGCTTACCTGTAGCCCCTCTGAATCGCGGCTGGGAAGGCTGCTCAGTGTGTCGGAGAGCAACGTCCCTTCTCGCACTCAGGTCTCTGTGGATGCGTCAGCCGCTCCGTGCCAGCCCTGCTCCGTGCCAGCCCGGTGCCAGCCCGGTGCCAGCCCTGCTCCGTGCCAGCCCGGTGCCTGCCCTGCTGCTGTAGGTGCTGCGCTGCCTCCCTGTCTGTGCCGCCCTGCAGGGACGCCGATGTCCCGCCATGGACGATGACAGCCAGGATGAGCTGATCAACAAGAACGCTGCTCTGGGGAAGGGCAAGAGGCAGTGCCTCGTGCTCCTCAGCGAAACAGGTAAATGCGGCCTCTCTGCACGTGCACCTTTCTGCTCTAGGTTCCAGAACCTATTGATTTACCCTCAAAAGGCTGGCAGAGATGTATTTGTGACCGTTTGTCAGCTTTTCCCTGACAGTTTTTTTGTTTTGCTTCGCTTCATTGCTTGTGTGTGTATCAGACCGCTGGCATGCTTCCCTGGAGTTCCTCCAGATGGGCAGCTTTGATACCACTGCAGAAATCTGGGAGTTTACTTCATTCATCAGGGGCTCTGGTACCTGTTCTGCCTGTCTGTCTGCATCAAATAGGTATTTCTTCTTCTCTTCTTTTCTCTTCTCTTTTTAAGAGAGCAATGGTGGGAATAGCTGGGATTCAGAAGATGATACTGGTAGTGAAGAGGAAGATAATGACACTGAGGAAGAGGGAGGTGGGGAGGACAAGGAAGAAAGTGAAGATGAAGAAACAGAAGGTAAGGTCTGTTCATGTGCCTTAACAGGCATTTTGTAATAACTGAGGGAGAGCAAGATGAAAGCTGTTCCTTCAGAAACTAACCATGAAATGTAAATCCACAGATGCTGCTCTGTCAGGCCAATGCCAAAATCCTACAGTAATAAATAAGTAATAGTGCCCAATTTCTAAGCTTTTAAAGCATTTCTGTGTTTGAAGACTATCTGCTATCCAAAGTGGTGGAGTTGTAGTCAGCAGGAGTGAACTCTACTCCAGCATGAGGAGGAAGAAAAGTCAAAGTTGCAGCAATGGCTCATGCTATTTTTTCACTTATGAAAAGCATGTTTGTTAGTTTGCTTTGGCATGGGACTCTAAATTGAATGCTGTGATGGGGAATTCTGGAAATAAATTATTATTGCTGTAATACCTAGGGAGGATGGGATAAGACATCAGTAATTTTTCTTTGAAAAACAAGTGTGAATATTATTTGAATTTGTTAATTTTACTGAAAACATACTCTGGAGATACATGTACTTCTGAAACTGCTATGCTCAAATTAATATTTGGATGGACAAAAATAGATTTTATCAGATCTAAAGCTTGTTGAGAAGGCAAGAGCACAGCTTTCCAAGTTACTTGTTAGACTGATTTAAACACAGACCTAAAAAAATGATGCCAGGTGCCAAAAAGCTTTATTAATCCATCATTCAGAGTATTGTCTGTTATGTCCAGTCACGACAATTCAGTAGAAAAGACAAATGTCCCATTCTCATTAAAAAAAAAAAAAAAAAGGCAGCTAAACAACAACCATCCCCAGTCCTCCCTCAAAGTAAGTAGGGTTTTAGGTACTTTTTGTTGCTTCTTGAAAATATCAGCTTAATTCACAGGTTTTAGAGAAAGACTAACACATCTTTGTATTTTATACTAAAAGTAAAAATACCTTTCAACAATGTGTGCTGAGTGTTTAATTTTACTCAAAATCAAGCTTCTTTAAGCAGTCTCTAAGGCACTTAGATCCTTTGGCTCACAAAATCATATTTTACTGGTGAAATCTTCAATTTGCTGTTCTGCAGTAGAGTGTGTTGCTGCTGCTTTTCCTCTGGAATGTCTCTTAAAAAAACAAAAGTTTGGTTCATGGTAACTTTATTATAACTTTATTTTTAACTTAATTGTTTAGTGGTAGCCTAACATATCTTAACTGTCTTGTTCAGATAATCTTTTGCTTTTCTGGTATCTGTGCTTTTAATCTCTTGCAAGACTACTTCTATTATCAGGCTTTTTTTTTTTTTCACCAGAGTAATCCATTGCTTTTTAGTGGAGGGATTTAGGAAGCAAGAAAACAGCAAAAATTGTTGCCTTAAACTTGGGAGACTGTGCTTGACCCCTGCAGCCTCATAAAATAAGCTTAGTTGGAATTTTCTGTGAACTGGAGCCCTGTCCTGCCCACCCCCTCTGCCCCCATTGCTGAAGCCCTGCAGCACACACAGGCTGGTTTTTTATCTCTCACTTCCTAAGATTGTGAAGATGAGGAGGAGGAGGAAGAAAGTGAGGCCACTATGGAAGGAACAACTGGTTCTTTGAAGTCAGAGCCACACTTGAACGGAGTGAGCATCTCCTCTGATGAGGATGGTGAAAACTGCCCCATTTGCCTCAACACATTTAGGGACCAGGCTGTTGGGACTCCTGAGAACTGCTCCCATTACTTCTGCTTGGACTGCATCGTGGAGTGGTCTAAGGTGAGCTGTTCTGTCTGTGATGTCCTGTGGCCTTCTGGTGTGCTCTGCTCTATCCCCTGTGATCATGCTGTTGTGCTGTAATGAGAACAGAACACTGTAATAGTGGTATTTGCTTTCTTAAGCTTTTTTAAACAGACTTGAGTTACTGCTCTGTTTGGCAGGATTCATGTTTGAAGTTTGGATCTGTTGTTCTTGTACCCATCCTGATTTGTTCTGTTCTCTGCAAGCTGTAAGGTCTCAAGCAAGTGTTTTTGTAGGCATATACAGTTCTTATGTTTTTTCAAGTTGAGATACTAATTTTTCTCTATGTTTGGATATATGTATATTTCTCTGTATATGTGTCTTTATATTTTCTTGAATTCTTTATTGTGACAATTATTGAATATTCAAGAATATTCAATTTTCAATATTCAATATTCTTGAATATTCTTGAATATTCAATTCTTGAATTCTGTATTGGATTTGGATCTGTTGCAACCCTGAACATCTAAACATGGAAAAGATGTACAAGAATACTGACAGTGAGCAGCTTGCTCTGAATTCAGTTTTCAGTCAGAGTTCCTTGCCACCTCTCTAGCTCCCATAGTCATAATCCAGGGTGAGAATTACAACAAAATGTACAGTGCGTGCAGCAGTTGCAGTGGTGATTAAATTTTTTAAAAAGCAAATAAGTTGCTCTTACTGAATGTATTTGTAAACCATTTCTAGTTGCTCATTTGTCCAAAGGAAAGTAAATGCCTTAAAATATGAGCACTATTTCAAGGCAATGTTTGGAAGAACTTTGATGTTGCTTTGGCAATTGAATAATAATTAAATGACTTCAGTAAAATAAATGCTTCTCTAAAAATGCATGTTTAATAGAACATGTTGTTTGTAAAACAGATAAGTCAGTTTTAAGTACTTAAATGTCAAGATCAATAGATGTTAAAATGACTACTACATTAATTTAATGCTTATTACATTAATAATTTAAGATTACTTTTTAAGAATTGAATAAAGTGATGCACTTATTAACTGTATTGGGAAACTTTTTTTTCCTTTCCTAGAATGCAAACTCCTGTCCAGTGGATCGAATCCTCTTTAATTACATTAACATTCGGGCACGTTTTGGTGGTAAAATCTTAAAAAAGGTAAGCCTTTTACTGTAGCAAACAACCAGGCCATTTGGCACACACAACAATGTTATTCAAAAGTTTACACTTCTAGGGTGTTTATGTAATACTTGCTATCTGAATGAATTATTTTTTTCTTATTTTGAATTTGCATTTTAAGGAGCTGTGACGATTTTTCTTCCTCCTTCACCTTACTTCCTGCAATATTGTGTTGTGGCATCATTTGTGGTGGCAGGAAAAGGGTGTTTTTTGTAACTGCCTGTTTTGTATAATGGACATTGGACTGAAAACTGATCTGCATGGATAACCCTGTCTGCATGTGGAAAGTGCCTTGCATTCCTCAAGTGCTGTTATAGGATGAATAGGAATAATCTAGACCATCCATGATCTCTTCCTTATGTCCTGCTGCCAGCAGTGCTGTGTAGCAGTTGGGTTTGTAAGGGGAGAGAGGCACAAGGCAGTAGGAGAGCCCTGAAAGGCACTGGTTGAGTGTGCCAGTAGTTGCTCACCAAAGAACATTAAGGAGTTGTCATTGCTCTTAATTCATATCAGAAAGGTGTTGGTTTCCAGGGGACATTTAGGGGTTTGATGCTTTGTTTTCATAAACTGATGGTTTATTATTGTTTGCATTTTAACAGAAGTGAGAGTTAACATTGAGGTAATATGGGAGGCATCAAAGTTTGCTCTCTTCTTTAGTCTCATTTTTGGCATCTTTTTGTTTGTTTGACTACTTTTGATCTTATTTGTGGATTTTTGTTTTGCCTATTCTTAAAATGCAGTTTTCTATCATCATTGGTGCCTGACAGACGATGTTGTCAGGCGTTTAATCATGCCCTGGGTGTGCTGAAAGAACTAAGTGAAGGTTCTGATGTGTAACAGCCGTTTTGGTTCCTTTACTTTTAGATTTTGCTGCAGGTACTACTGTTAGCCTGGGGTTTTAAAAGTGGGTTTTAAAAGTGCCACCTTCTGCATAAACTGTGAATCCCTGTTTTATTTAGATTCCTGTTGAGAACACGAAAACTCAGGGCACTGATGGAGAGGATGATCCAACCTTCTGTGAGGTGTGTGGCAGAAGTGACCGCGAGGATCGCCTGCTGCTCTGTGATGGCTGTGATGCCGGGTAAGAGGCTGGAATGAATGGAGCACCTGCATGATTGCACATGGCCAGAGTCTGGTCCACAGGCACTGTCTGGTGTGCAGGCTGCCCCTTGCTGCTTTCTTCAGGCTCACCATGTGGCCAGCCATGTATCTATGTGTTCTAGTGCAGACATCCATCCCCATGATGTGATGGATCCTTTTTTGGTCATTTAGCAACGTATGTGTGGAGAGTCCTGCACACATCAAGGCTGCAAGGCACCAAAACAGATGACCACACTTCAAATTATCAAGGTGTTTGTGCTCATCCATGCAACATCTGGGTGTGTGAAGGGTAGAACCTTACATCCTTTATGTCTCCTGGAGGAGAGGATGCTTGACTTGTTCCAAGTGACTGGGCATTAGCGCTGTGCAGGAGAGGGGCTTAAGATTCATGGTTTTGTGAAATGTTGGGGATTTTCGTTATAGCCACAGCTCTTAAATGATCCTCTTACTCTTGCTTACTTCTGTTTCTGCCCCCTCCTTGATTAATAAAATGAATGTTTAAGTGGAGTCATGAATATATTTGAACACAACTTTGGCCCTACAGTTTTCTGCTAGAATTTAAAGTCCTTGGGCTGCTTAATCAGTCTTCCAGCATTGTCAATTTGAAGATATCAAAAGTTACCCAGTGAACAAAGAGAGATGTTAGCAATGAGTATGTAAAATAACTTCTCAAAAATTACTTCTAGCAAGCTAACTAGATATCTGGTAAGTCTAGTTTTTCCTTTGTGTTCTGTGTCCATGCACACTGATACACTGTCCATACACACATATATACTGATTCATCTTCTGGGAAAAAGACAAAATCAGGAACAATAAAGATTGTTAAGAGTATCACAGAACAATGAGTTTAAAGTATTAAGCCAAAACAGTGTTTGATAGATCTTTTCTGAAGTCTCATATTTAAGTTCTTTCTGAATTTCCAGAAGCCTGTCTCATCTCAGGGTATCGCTTCAGTTTTTACTTTGTGATCTCCCTACAGTTACTATAATTTTTAAATATATTGTTATTTCTAGTTTGATATAGGTGTTTGATTTTTGTCTCCTTTTCCAAAAGTAAGTTCTTTATATATGCTTGTTTTCTAGAGTCAGCACTTCCAGAAGCACTTCCTGATAAGAGCTTGCAGTCTTTACTATCTCTCCATGGCTGAGATTAACTCTAGAAAAATGTAGAATAGCTTGCTTTAAATGCTCATAAGTACAAGTGCTGTTAATACTGTGTTGGTTCTCAGGAAGTTGATGTTGTTTCCTGGTTGCCTGTCTCCCCAGCACCTCTGTACTTCTCTTGCCACCATCAATTTTGGCTCTGAGCATTTCTTGCACCTCGGGTTCAAATGGCAAGTGATACACCACACAGTGAAGGGAAAATGCTCAGTTTGCTGAGATTTTTTTGAGCCTAAAGTGATGAAAATACCATCTAGAACTGAAGACCCTTGTATAGCTATCAGGTAGCATCATTTCTCTGCAGATTGGTAGAAGCAGATGCATAAACCATAGTTTCAGGCTTAAGAAAATGAGTCTGCCTTATGTAGCATTGGATAGAGGTAAAATGCTGTCTTCCCTTGGTAAGGAGCATATTGTTTCATTTTCTTAAGGTATCACATGGAATGCCTTAATCCTCCTCTGAGTGAAGTCCCTGTAGATGAATGGTTCTGCCCTGCCTGTGCCCCCATGGGTGCCAGTGGTGCTGCAGGTAAGGGTTTCGTGGTAGCCAGTCGAAGTAAATATTTTTCTCCCAAGTTAGATAGTGTGAATCATGTGGTGTTTTGAAGACATGTTTAACCTCCTGGTTTTATCTGTTTCACGTAATTGTTTTGATAAGCATTCTCTCTTGAACCTTAAGATTAGACTTGAACTCTTGACTGGTGAGAGGATCTTGTTTATGAAGATTTTCATCTGCAGTTACAACCTGTGGAGCTGCTTCTTGTAAGCATCCTTTAACCTTTCCAAGGCAATCCCAGCACCGTAGTGTGACTGCACTGTGTTACATTGGAAAGAATTTATTAGTGTCCTGACCTCAGATTGCCAAGGTAGCAGCAATTTCTGTTACCTAGAAGAGTGGTATACTGTGGTGACAGTCTGAAGCAGTGGTGTCTGTGCTCATTTCCTTTCAAGAGGGTGATGGCTGCCTGCAGAGGTGATTTGGTTTAAGAAAGAGAATGCTGATTTTTCTTTTTTTTGTCTGAAATTCTTTAAATTATTTCACCTGTAGAAAGACAAGTAACCTTTCTTGTTCTCATTCAAGATGCAGACCACGTCAGTGAGGAGGAGGTGGCTGCCCTGGTGGCCGATGTTGTCCCCACCACCAGTAGGCTCCGCCCTCACGTCCGGACCCGGGCCATCGCCAGGACTCGGCAGAGCGAGCGCGTCCGGGCCACGGTGAACAGGAACCGCATAACCACGGCACAGCAGATTCGGGTATCCACGGGGACTTCTGAGGGAGCCTCTGCAAGAACCCTGGGGAGGGGCTGCTGAAATAAGCCCCCATTTCAGTAGCTCTGCTGTCTGTGTTGACTGTCCATAGTGGTTAGTAGTTGTGGAGCTCTTTTAATCTGAGACGTACAACATGTGCAAATGGAGTAGAGCACATGACCAAAATGTTCTATTTTGAAATGCTGCAGCAACTTCCTCTCTTAACCTGCATTTTTATCACCCCTTGGTGTGGGCAGAATTATATTTTTAGTCCTAGTGGCTATTAATACAAAGTTTTTGCACCACTTCTGTTTTTTTAGCTTGTTTGTTTGACAGTCTTTTCTTTTCCTTTGTCCTCCTACCTCCTTGCCCATAGCAGTAGAACATGTTGACTGCCTTCAGCCCAATTGAAGAGAAAAATTTTTGTATATTTAAGGTTTCTGTGTTTGTGAAAATCAGTCCCTTGTTGGAAGAGGAAAAAAACAGATGTTAATGTCCTCAGTAATGTGGCCACATGAGTTCAAACACATTAACAGTACTAGAGAACCTATGCAGGAGAGTATCCCAAATACACAGGGTTCCTCTCTTTCTGTATTAAATATAGTTTGAGATAGCTGCCATGAACGAAGATCCAGCTCATATTTTTATCACATTTTCCCTTGATTGAAGGACTTCCCAGAATGCTTTAGCAGTTGTTAAATTCATTATGTCCTCCATAATGGAGATGATCTTATTTGACTGCCAAACCCCACTGTCTCCAAACTCAGATGTTTCAATTTTAACTTTAGAAGAATTAATAAAATAGAAGTAGTTGATGAATTATTTGATTCATTGTTGTTAAGCAATTACAGCTGAGTAATCAGGGCTTTGTGTTGAAAAAAAATAGAGGAAAGTGTTGTTTGAAGTGAAAGACTCTGCAAGGTAATTGTTGTTATTTTTCTTTCTTTCCCTACTTGTTGTTTTAGAAGTAGTGTGGAGTCATTTCCTATAGGTGAGGGGGGTGGTGCCAGGGGTCTTTACTATTCCATGGTAGTGTAATCCTGGGAACCCAGCACTTCCCATTCAAGAACTGTTCCTAGCTCCACTTCTCAATGTGCAGGGATGATTACAAACTATACCTAGAAAGGCACTGTTTATTGCCTTTCTCTCTGAACAAAAGTGCATCTGTTTTGGCTCATACCTTGAATTGACTGAAGCACAATTCCACTGATTGAGGGAGTGTAAGCTGTTGTCCTCCAAGCACAGTGAGAAGCTGGGAGCATGCATGTAACTCTGAAGGAGGCTGAAGAACAAGGTCCTTAATATGCCAGTCAGTAGATTAAAAAAGTGACATAATTGTTTAACTGGCAGCTTGGTGATGTGAGGGGTTTCCTCATTTGAAAATCCATTTTTTATCAAATGCTTTTATAAGTAAATGTTGCTGAGTTTATGCACCTGTATGGTGTAACTTCTAATCCTCCCCACAGCACGTGCCAGGGTACCTCATGTCCTCTCTTCTGGATGAAACAATTGAGGCAGTCGTAGCAGGCCTGAACACAGCCATCTACCAGCGTCCTCTGGCACCACGTGCTCCTACCAGGCAGAAGAGGAAAGCTGGTAAGGACATCAGGTACCTCAGGGGAGCCTGAATCCTACAAAATACATCAGCTGTGTGCTGCCACACCTGCACAGCTGTGGAGGTATCCCACGTGCATTTTCTTCTTTTCCTCTACAACCTCTGCCCAGAAGCGTCACGAAGGTGGTTTTTAAATGAATTCTAAGGATGTCACTTTTTCTGCTGTGCTGTTGGTGGCATGCTGTATGTCTCTTTGAGCTGCTTTGTGTGTCATGTGGGGATGAGAAGGGGAGTACAGTGTAAAATACAATGCCAGCACTTAGCCAGATCGTTGGGTTTTGTCCCATCAGGAAGGCGGAAGAAAGTAGGAGGCAAAAAAAGAACTCAGAAGAAATCTGCTGCTGGGAAGAAGAGTTCAGGGGCACAGCCGAAGAGACGCAAGCGTCTGACAAAGAAGAGAAGGGGGAAAAAGACGAGAGTAAGATCACATGTGAGTGAGTTTCTGCCAGGCAGGGTCTGCTGTTTTCAGCCCTCTGTAAAAGCACTATAACATGGGATTGAGCTGGAAGAAATGCCACCTTTCAGTCATAGCAGGCACCTTTCTTCCTGGTGGGAGTCTGTGCAGGATGTGTCCAGGGTACTCCAGAAAGATGCTGTATGTGCAAGTGAGTTTCAGCTGCCCCTCAGCTTGCTGGCTATGCTGACATATCCTGTTACCTGGACTGTAGGGATCGGATTGTAAAGCACGTCCTGCAGGCTTTGTGTCCTGCCTTGCCATTCATCTGTAGTGTTTACTTGGTACTGATGCAAGCTCAGTTAAAATTGCTAGCACCTATTCTTTGTAATAGGCTGTGGGTGTTTGTGGCTGTGTTGTTGCAAACCCAGCTAATCAGCTGTAAGAGCTCTCAAAATCCCTTTCAGTTGTGGGTAGTGTTCTGTTGTAAATTACTCTGCAGAATACTCTGCACCAGCTTGATTCTTTTTGTCAGCTGCTTTAACTAGAGTCTACATCTTAGAGCTAGAACTCCAGCATTTAATAAGGGACCAACAATTTTGAATTGACATTATTAAAGATTTTTAGAAGCTTAATTTATCTGGTCACTTATATCTGATATGTGCAGTCTGTGTTTGAAGTGACATATGGGCCATAGTTACAAGTTTCATAAATGCTTTAAAACAAACATAGACAATAAATGCACACTAGTGCTGCTGATGGTAGTAACCTGGTGACTGTATACAACCTAAGTGGAGAATTTGGGGCTTTAAACACAAATTTACCTGCCCTAGCATAAAAATAACCCAGTTTCTTTGTCTGTGCAGGGGAAAAATGAGGTTACTACTCGCTCCCGTATTGCAAGAACCCTTGGTCTCAGTAAACCTGTGCGTGGGGCCTCCCTTCCTTCCATGTACAAACCAACAGAGCCCTCACTTGGGCTGATGAGGGCAGATATTGGTGCAGCTTCTCTCTCTGTGTTTGGAGATCCATATGAGTTGGATCCTTATGAAAGGTGAGAGATCTCTGGGTTGTGATCAGGGACTGGTAATTTAACAGGTGTTGGGTTGTTTGTACGTACGGCTCCATGCTGAGTGTGAATCTCACATCTGAAGGCAGCTTTGGGTACACAGCCCATGGTAGCACTTAATGGCCTGTTCTTTCTTTCCTTCTGGGCTGAGTTGCTAAATTTGTTAGGAATCAGCCTCCTTTAAAGTGTTTTTCTGAAATAATCAGCCTCCTGAAAACTTTCAGTAAGATCTATGGGGTTCTTGAAAGGTTAGAATCTGAAGGAGTCTGGTCCTAATCCATTGCTTTTTATTTATTTAAAGTGAAGACAGCTGACAGATTTGGTATACAGTAAACACAAAATTAAATTGACCACTGGAATCTTCCATGTTTCTCCTTTTCTTATCTTCCCTTTTCCAGACACTTCAAATTCAGGAGAAATCTTACTATGAGTGACATAGTTCATGTCACTCATAAACGTTGAATTTTTGGGGAGGGGGCATCTGAACTTATTGTTGGTGAAATTTAGTTTTCTACTGAATACTTCTTTTTGATCCTTTCATAAAAGAAAATTGTCCTTTTAACATTTTAGATACGAAAACATACACTTGAGTCTCTACTGTTTGAATCAAGCTGTTCTATTTAGGCAGAACAGAAAATAAGTACATTGCATAAATATTCTTTAATATATCATAATCAAACATACAATGCTCTCTAACTGTATCTGTCATAGCAGTATCATCTCTTTGATGTGAGAAACATTTCAGACAATTTCAGGTTTCATGTTTTATCACAGTAATGAAGAGGTTCCAGCAAACCCAGATTCGCCAGTGAGTGCCAAAAGGAGAGTTCTCTCCCAGTCAGCACTGAGGTCTCACCGTCCTGTAGCCAGACCCATTTCTGTGGGACTTCCCAGGTAAAAGTCCATTGCTATTTTATTATTCTTAGTTGTCTAATGACCCTAACAGAAGAATAATAAACCTATTGTTTAACCCTTTTCTTACCCTGTCTTCTAAAGAGTTCATATGTGTGTGTACATGCATGCCTGCACAAGTGTGGATAAATAACCACATCAATTTGTGCAAGAACTATTTTTATGTTGAACACATACACTCTTTTATCATACCTTCAGCATTTCCATTGAAATTTAAAATTGGTATTTCCTCCCTAATCTGACTCTTCTTCCTTTCTGTTTTGTGACTGTTTATTAACCCTATTAGTATGTTTTAAATTCCAGTGTCATTAATCTTTAAAAAACCACTTGCTTCTTTGAGAGGGCTGGGAAATCCAATTGCACATCCTGAGGAGGTGAGGACTGTACCCACCACACCCAGTTCTGCTGCTGTTTGTTGGAGCTCAGAAAATTGAGGAGAAGCTTTGTTTGATCATGCAGTTTTAACAGTTGCTTTGCTGTGTGTTGCCAGCCTGCCAAGGCCAGGGAGCCTGGCTGCCCCCCACTGACAACCACAGTGAATTTTCAGGTCTGAGGGGTAGGACACAGGGAATTGGGAGCATGATGAGAAGAAAAAGGATGAGGAAAGTCACTGAGGCAGGTACCAATAGAGTCACAGAAAACTGCAAGGCTGAAGAGAAATTAAGGGAGCTCAGCTTAAGTGGTTAAAGGTGGGAAAGGGTTACATAGCTGTCCTCTAATGCATCTGACTTACAGTGAAGGTTGGTTTCTCAGGATTAAGGTAATTGTTTCTATGATAACTTGGATTATTTGTCTACTTTTCCCATTCCAATCCAGAAGGGAGCTTTTCAGGAAGCTTTCCATGTCCTCAGAGTTATTTGAGGAGCATATTGATTAGAAGATAGAACTGTTTAGCTGATACTCAGCTCTTCTAAAGGCTCCATTGGTCTGGGCTACAGTGAGTTTCCTGGTCTGGCCTTAGCAGCTGATTCCTTTAGTGTTCCCATTTTGTCTCTCCTGTTGTATGTTATTACAGGTGTTTTGATGTACATTATGTTAGTAAAGTCTGCTTTGTTGTCATACAGAAATGAAATCTAGCTCCCTCAAAGAGCTGGGTCCCTTTGGAAGTTTGTTTTTTAGCAAACTCAAACAAAACAAACCCCCAGATCCCATCAACACAAAAGCAAAGAGGGAAAAATGAAAATGCCCAACACCAGAAAGGCCTTATCAGTCCATATTTCAAGAACTGAGAGCTTAAACCATCTTCATAAGATCGAGCAAAGCATAAAGGAGAGTGTTTGTGCTGTCCCGTGTGTGGTAGCTTTGCAGTTGTTTTTCAGTGTAATTTCTCTTTGTCATGCTCTTAGCTACCCCTACCAGTGGCACCTTGTGGTTAAACATAGTTCAAGCTCTGTAATTTTTTTCGTTTGAAGTGTAGGCCTGAGGAATACATTTGTGTTTGTGATTCAATGGGGGCAAGAGAGGCAGCTAGAATAGAAATATCCCTGAAGTGGTAATCAGTGGTTTATCCTCCAAAAATGCATTTTAAATGCACTAGAAAGTCAGTCTTGATATACAACACAGTGAGCACCAGCATTTGCTAACCAAAAATCTCAGATATGATTACTTTCTTATCTTGTGTTATTCTTGTGGGAAGTTAGTAAAAGCTTCACCTTCTGTTTGTCAGAGAAAGATGGGGACTCAACAACTCTAGTGAAGCCAAAACTAGAAGTGAACTTCCCTGGCTGATCTCTGTTTATGCCCTTGGCTTTGGTTTCTTTTTAATGTAATGTGTGTGTATAGAACAAGTGCTGTAAGAGTAAAGGAAATGTAACCTCTCTGAAACATGCAGAAGCAGTGTGCCTGCCTTGAGTCCTGATCAAGAAGCAGAAGCTGCTCCTGTGCCTGATCTATTGGGAAGTATCCTGTCTGGACAGAGCCTTCTCATGATGAGCAGTTCAGATGTGGTCATCAACAGAGATGGTTCACTGACAGCAAAGAAGGAAGGTGAGGACTTGGCACCTCATAGTGCTATTTGCCTCTTTGTTTCATCCACACCTGCCCTGATCCTACAGGTTGCATAGCTTTAAGCTTAGGGATACTCTTACTGAGTCTTGGCAGTATATAGGATAGATTCAGTAGCTGCCAACAGTAATCTGTTTTGTAAGATGGATGTTCTGAAATAGTGTTGCTTGTCTGTGTTTAAATGAGACCTGAGATGGTACTGGAGGATTTTATTTTTAATGCATGGTTTTCTTCTTTCAAATGAGCTGCACAGTGATTTCATGCTTTGCTTTGTTATAAAAAATGTAGGACTGGATAGACCACTTATCTTAGGACTCAGTTTTTCTGGCATGTGTCATGCACTGCTGCCATGCCTGTGATCTGTACCTCAGTTTGAAGAGCAGGATGAAGGACCTTAGCAAGAAATCTCTTTGCAAAAGTAGAGTTCTAAATATGTGCTATCATCTCCAGCTGTGTCTTCCCTTAGCATGGCATTGCTAGAAAAGAATCTATTGAAATTGAAACTTAGAGCTTTATTCTTAAAATAAGTACCTCTGACATCCTCTGTTATAGTCATTTCTGTCAATCAGCAACTACAGGATAATAAGCACTAATCAGGTGATACCTACAGAACAGAATCATTTATTTCCTAAAGGTTAGTGTTTGCCTCAAAGATGTGGTTGTCTGGCACTAAACTGTGAGTATCTGACCAAAAGAGCTGTTGGACTTCCTTATTACTGTGTAGCATGTCTGCAAACCACAGTGGAACTTAAAATAATTAGCTTAGTACTTCTGTTAACATTGGCAGAAAATGTCCGGCTACATCCCGAAAAGCTGAATTGTCTGTTTGTGTGCCACAGCTCCATTTCACAGAAAACCAGCCAGCGACTCGAGAGTGGAGGATGGTTCAGGGCATAACACCCACCCAAGTACAGCGCTCTCAGGGACCACAGCAGGCAGCTCCATGGCCAGACCTTCCCTTTCCTCGGGACTCAGCACTGGCTCCAGGCCCTCGTTCTCATCGCCTCCACCCTCACTGAGCAGGAGCGAGTCTGCAGCAAGCCCTGCACAGACTGCACCGGAAAAGGCAACTGTAAAATCAGAGTATTCAATGACACCCAGGTCTGTCCAGACTCAGAATACTGCGACTTTGAGCAGGCATAGCTCAAAGTTAAATGAAATACCCAGATTTAATGGCAAATCTAAAAACTTTGTACCCACTGATTCGTCTTCAAAGCCCCTGAGCTGTAACTTGAATTCTGGCTCAAAAGCTGTAACTGTGAGGCAGCCAGTAAAACCACCTTCCCAGAGAATTGACATCTTTGAGCTTCCCAGGATACCAAAGATTAAAAAAGAAACCAGCAGCAAGCAGGTGGAGCCGGAACCTGCAGGAAGCCAAAGCTGTAATATCCCCAGCTCCTGTATAACCCAGCTGACTGGCAAAGAGAGCACTAATCAGCCAGGAAAAGAGAGCAGGGGGGAAAGTCAGAAGTCAAATTCCAAGGAACCACAGCAGCAGACGCGTCCAAGTGGGGTGTCTTTCTCCACCCATCCCGGCGGCTCCAACAGTTCATCGCTGCTGGGCACTTCGAGGGGCAAAGGCCCAGGCTCTTTTGAGAGTTTTAAAATCAATATTCCTGGGAACACAGGGCATCCCAGCAGGCTGTCTAACCCAGGATTTTGTAATACCTTCCGCCCTGTGGATGATGAAGTGCAGCAGAAGGAGAGTCCTTCACCACTTTTCTCAGTAAAGAAAAAGCAGGTCAAAAGTGAAATCTATGATCCCTTTGAGCCAACAGGATCGGACTCGAGTTCAGCAAACAGCAGTCCTGAAAGGCTTGGCTCAGGGATCCCACTAACTAATATCACCAGGACTATTTCCATTGAAAATCCAAAAGTTCAAACATTTCAAACTGTCCGTCGTTTCACCCCTTACAGGGTAGAAAATATATTTGGATCTGGGAATGACTCTGACGTGCCATCTAGTAATGCAGAGTCTCGTGATGATGATGTGACAGTAGCAAGCAGGATTGTAGAACAGATCTCTGATTCAGAGGAACGAGACAATGTGGATGAGGAAGACATCCTAAGCAGTCCTTGCACTTCATCTGCTGTTAAGGAAATTTCTAATACAAAGTGTTTAAAGGAGGAAAGCAAAGAAGGACCTAATGTGTTCTTTAATGCTGAGGAATTGATTAGACCTAGTATAAATGTGAAAATAGAACCAGATAGTCCCTCAAAGAGTGATGGGCAGCAGAAAGCCCAAAAGGTAGAACAAGCAGAGAGGAGATCACGTTCTAGATCCTGTTCAAACTCCAGCTCCCGAAGCAAGAAGAAGATGAAAAGGAAAAAAGCACTTGTCAAAGAGCGTAAGAGATCACGTTCAGAGTCAAGAGACAGAGCACACTCAAGGGACCGAAGCTCCAGATCTACCTCTTGGTCAGGTGGGGAAGAGCACAGCAAAACACACACGTTAAAATCCAAGAGCAGGAGGTCTTCTACTGACCGTTCTAGCAGTCACGAACGATCTAAAAAAAAGAAAACAAAGGACAAAACCAAGGATAAAAAGGCAAAAACTTCTTGGTCTAGGGACAGAAGGAAATCTAGGTCACGTTCGGGTAGTCCTGGAAGTGCTTCTGATTTTTATGAAAATAGGAAAAAGAAAAGACGGTCTCGCTCAAGATCAAGGCGGAGGGACCGCTCCCGGTCGAACAGCGCTGAGAGGACGAAAAGGCGGAAGCACAGGAGGGACAAAAGCTACGAGAGGTATGATAAGGAAAATAGTTTGAAGTCAAGGGACAGAAAGAGATCGAGATCCAGATCTCGGGAGAGGAGAAAGTGGAGATCTCGGTCTCGGTCTGCATCACGATCTCGGGAGCACAAAAGCAGCAAATCAAAGGAAAGAAGAGTGCGATCCCGGTCACGTTCCAAAGAAAGGAAACACAGATCAAAAGAGACCTCGCTTCCTCCTGCGCCAGAAAAGGATCAAAAGCCTCCAGCTGAAAATGTGGCCAGGTGTCTGGAGCAGCCCCATTCTCTGAAACAAGAGCCAAAGGAGGAGCTAGTACTGGAAGGGCTTTCCATAACCATCCAACCAAATGTCAAACTTGAGGAAATACAGACTGAGACCCCAGTTCAGCTGAGAGAGGTCCAAGAAACTATAAAGGTAGAGCCCATCTGTCAGGAAGTGAGCAGTGAAACTGCATTCCGTGCACCAGAGATCAAAAACATTTGTGTCCCAGTTGGTGATGTGGATTCTTTTGCTGAAACAGACTTAATGGATAGTACTGATGCAGCAGTGCTCAGTAGGTGTAGCAATACAAACCTAGAGATAACAGTTAAAATAGAAAATACTGCATTATGTCCATCTCTGATGGAACAACCCCCAAAGAAGGAAGTTATCATGCACGTTCCAGCTGAGGCTGCACGGATTCAAAGCTCATCCAAAAACAGAGTCACAGATTGTGTGAGGGAGGTTAAGGAGGAGTGCCTTGTCTCAAATGAAAATACAAGTCATTTCACTAAGCCTGAACTGGAAGTGGTACCTCAGGGTCCTGCCTTGAAATCAAAAGCACCAGTGAAAAGAGTTACCTGGAATCTTCAAGAAGAGGAAAGTGGCACATTGTCTGCTGGAAAAGCTCCAAGTAAGTCTCTTTTGGAAAACAAACAGCAGTTGAAACAGACTGTATAAGGCTTAGGGTTTTGGTGCCTGGCCAAGTGTGAGGGTGAGAGCTCTGTCATCTGAGCTGGGATGATGCTGTGGTTTGCAATCCTGAGAGCTGGCATTTTGCACTGGTTGAAATCACAAGGTGAGTTGTGTTAATGAATTGGAGAGGACGTGCTGTCAGCACAGCTCGGCCAGTGGCAGCTTGTTTGCTCGTGAAGCACATACAACAGCCCCATCTCTGAACTGGCAGCCCATGTCCCACCCTTTCTGCACTTAACTAGAATGGTTGCTTTGCCTTCAGAATTTATAAATGTTTCTCAAAACCAAGGAGCATGACAGGTCTCTGTAGCTCACTCCTGTGAATGCTGCTAAACCAAAGCTGCCAGAAACAGTTTGGCTTGGGAACCTGTGCTATTTGTGTTGACAGAGTTGCCTGTGTGGTTCTTGTCAGTTACTCTCAATAGATAAACCCAGTAGAAAGCAATTGCTGAAGGGGATGAGAAGCTCTCTATTATCAGAAGCTTGAAAATACAAATGACTGCTAAAAAATCCTTTCATAGCTAGTTCTGTTGTTAGAGGCTTCTTATTTTAATTCTTAAAATTGAATTGGGTTTGAATCTTTGCTCGATTATTTTGTTCTTAAAATGTTTTCTTCTCCTTCCCTTGGGATACCTAGGGATGCCGTTTTACAAACTGCAGCGAGCAAAAGAAGGGGCCTGGAAAGCAGAGGACTTGAATCAAACGTTAAATCAGGTGCAGTTAAATGAGCCTCCTCCAACCAATTATATGATTCCTGAGCCTATGTTTCCTGATCTAGATTCCTCTCAGGTTGGTTCCTATTCCAGCCCCCAAGTGTCATGGAAGGCATCCCATCTCATCTGTGCCCTTGTTGTGCAACACCCTTCTTTCATGGCAGTTTGCCTTCCTCTGCGTGTGGTACATTTCATGTAGCCTATACACCTCAGCGATCCTCCAGTCATTTAATCTCTCAGGTGCTCCTTACAGTTGAAAAAACAATTGTATCATCTTTTAATTCTGCTCTGTACATGCAGCTTCTGCTTTCAGCAGTAGCTTGCAGAAGGATGGTGCTGCCTGAAAGGCTGTGAGCTTTTTCCTGACTGTGATCAGGCTGTAAATGTTGGCTTGGTAGCCTTGGTCTGAGCCATCAGTCTGTGCTGTCCACCAGCTAAAAGGGGATTGGGGCTGGTGGTAGCTCGTGGTGGATAAAGATGCTCTGAAGATCCTGCTCTGAAGGATCACAGGACACACGGCCGTGTCTTGCGAGCACGGGCGCTTACGGCGCGGTGTCTGTTTCACAGGTGTACTGCCAGAACATCCCTGTGGCGCCGGCGCTGCCCTCCAGCCTGCCCCCCTACGCCCCGGTGAGCCAGCCCACGGTCCAGTTCATCATGCAGGGCAGTCTTCCAGCTCTGGGCTGCGTGGCAGGACAGAGCCTCACCCCAGAGCCGGGCAGCCTGGCTACGGCATCCGAGCCGGGAATCCAGGCTGCTTCTGTTGGGAGTGCGGAGGAAAAGATCAAAGCACCCAAACCTCCAGTGGATAAAACAAAAAACGAGGAAGTGAGTGAATGCATAAAATTAATGAGCTGTTTATTTGAACTTTTTCATTTGGGGGATTTTTAAACTTTCTGTACTGTATTTTCCCAGTCCTGCTGGTTTGGGTGACTGACTGTGCTAACCCAGGAGCAGCAGGCAATCTTCTAGTTAAATTCATTTGGGATTTCATTCATTTGAGGGTTCTGCTTTCTGTTGGTTCATCACAATAGGACAGAGAGGGATTAAAACATCTGAAATACATTCTTAAAGTTCTGAAACTTTCTTGCATGAATATTTGGAAGGGACTTTCCAGAAACCACAATGTCCAAGTTTCTCTAAACAGCTGGTTTTCTCATTTCCCCGCCAGCTTTGAAATTAATGTCAGTTCTCATAACAGTCCTATAGAGAGGTAGGACTGTAATTTTTTCCTTATCAGCACTGAAAATGCAAAGATAGTAAAACACTTTGGGATCTTTCAGTGCAAGTCCCTTGTTGCTGAGTTTTGGGTTTGCTGCACTGACCATCCTCTCTAAGCACAGTGGATGCTAACACAAGAATGAAAACAACTTAGCCCATTATTTTGCTTCATACCATAATATCAAACAGTAAGATGCATTTCCCACTGAGCCTTCCTTCATGAGCAACAGTTTTTATTAACTTGTTTTGGTGGCACCTGTAATCATTACTTCATAGGCAACTCTGCAATTTTCAGATTGTCTTTAGAGCTATCTGAAGCCTTATATTCAATTGTGGTTTGCTACTTTTAGAATCTGATGCCTTTTGTTGGATGTATGTTTAATTCAGAGCTATTGGAAGGAAAGGAGGAAACCAAAATCAGGAAGTCCACCTTGTAGTCACTTGCTTAAGACACTTTTTTTGAGATACAGAATAACTCCTGCATAGAGCAAGGGCTCCTCATAGTGCAAACTGATATTTGTTTCAAGACAGTAATTGACTATAAAGGAAATGACTTGCAGGTGATTACTTGGGTTGTTGAAATTGCGAAATGAGAATTTTTGTTGTTTGAGCGTTTCTAAGAAAAACAGATTCAGAAACCATTCCCAAGACAGCGCAAGGTAATGAAGTTCTCTTTCCTGTGCAGTACATGAAGAAGCTTCACATGCAAGAAAGGGCTGTGGAAGAAGTGAAACTTGCCATCAAACCTTTTTACCAGAAGAGGGAGATTACAAAGGAAGAGTACAAGAGCATCCTTCGGAAAGCAGTGCAAAAGGTGAGGGCCCAGTGAAAGGAAGTGGAGAGGAGGAGCTGGGCAGGTCATTACCTAAGTGGCAGTACTTTAGATTGCACTTGCCATTTCAGCAATTACCTACCATAACTGGGCTAGCAGATCTTGGACCCTGACTCATACTCTGCAGTCCTGTGGTGAAGCAGTAAGCTTAAGCTTTAAGCCAGACTCTTAGGTGCCATTGATGAGAGCTCTCAGTCTGTTCTGTTTATGAGGTCATGTTTCCAATGGACAAGAACAATGCTAAGCTTCAGTTGCGTGAGCTAAAATGTTACATGGTATCTGCCCTGGGTGAGAATGGTCAAATCCCCCTCACTAAGGCCTTCAGCCAGAATTCTAGCTGTTTCTGATAAAGTGAGAAAATATTTTGTGCATTAGGTCCTTGAGCATCTGTGGTGTCCCTGAACCTTGGAAGAGGGCCTTGCAATTTTGCTGATACTAAATTTTGTCTCAAATCTTAGTGCTGGGTAGATCATGGCTACAAAAGATGCAGTCAGCACGTAACTATTGTCTCGTGAGGGGAAGTAATGCTCCTTTGGTCAAGACAGTTAATTGATACCTCAGAAAAGTGTAATTTCTCCCTGCTCTGCATTCTTGCTATCACTGAGTAACTCCATAAATAAAAATCCCCAAGGTAATTTCACATCTTCTGTGTGACCCACGTGAGTCGTAAGTGTTGTTTGTGAGAGAGCTGAGCAGTGCCAGTTGCCACTGAAGTCATTCTGAACTCCTCTCTGAAGAGAAATAAAGTAACTTGTGTAGGGTCTGTTCTTTCTCCCCTATCTCAAAATGTGTTCTCAAAACTGACAGATTCTTTTAATCTGAGCATTGCTTCCTCAAAAACATCCCAAAACTTGGATATCAACACTTCCTTGGTTACCACGTGTTGTGTGAAACTGGATGGGTGGGGGGAAAAGCCTGTAGTAAAAATGAGTAATTTTGCTTTGAGATGCCTCTGCCTTCAGTTGGTGCTCTGAGATAAGCTCTGGGCCATTCCTGCAATGCTTGAAGGAAATACTGCTCTTGTCTTTGTTTCCTGCTTTATGTACCCTGCTATGAGCCTTGGGGGTCTGTGCAGGAACTGCCTCCCCTGGACAGCTTAGGGCCTCTCTGCCACTTGCCTGAGCTGCTGTCATTGACCAAGTGCCCTTTCTGATCCCCTGCAGATCTGCCACAGCAAAAGTGGAGAGATCAACCCTATGAAGGTGGCTAACCTGGTGAAGGCATATGTGGAAAAATACAAACACATGAGGAAACATAAGAAAACTGATGGTGAAGACACACGTGAAGTGGAGAACTGAGAGCAAGCCCCAGCCAGCATGACTTGGACTGAACTTGTCCTAGCTGTGGACACTATGGGAATAACAGACCTGCAGTTGCATCCCATTGTAAGCAGAGTGCAGAGAAACAGGATGATAACAGACTTGATCTATGGAACCTTCTCTTGAATTGTTTCCTAATGGGAATGAATTTAGGATTTTTTTGGATTACCTACAGCTGTAGAACTAAATAACAATCAAATGCCTCAGACCAGCAGAGTAATTCAAGGGGAAACACAGAAGAGATTCACGTTTGGAACTCCCGGATTGCTGCAGTTTTCAGGGTTACTTTGATCACATTTTTTGGCTGTGCACTTGTCTTGCTAAAGTTTGAAACTGGACACCACTTTTCATACAGTATATTGAGAGCTGTATACCGTTTCCCTTGTGTTTATTTATCTAAATATGGATTGTCTTTAGAAATTTCTGATTTAATACTTGAAATGTCGTATTTTTAGCCCGTTGGATGGTGAGCGAAGCTTTACTCGCTCTGGCATTTGGGGATTGCAGAAATGAGATAACCTTTATAAACTGACTCCAAAAACACTGCTCAAGCTGTGGTGTTTATTTACATTCTGTTGGAAGTACCTTATTAGCGAAAAAAATTAATTTGGGGGTGGGAGATTGTGTTGCACTTGTGTAAATAATGCACTGATGGCTGGTTTTGTGTCTGCCTTTCAGGAAAAAGCAAAACAAAAAGCAAGCATTGTCAATTTTCCCTAACAAGCCCGAAGGACAAGGTTGAACTGATGTACAAAGCAGAAATGTGACAGAGTTTATAAAGTTATTTTGAATGGTTTTTGTCCTGTAGCAGGTGTCATTTGTTTGTCTTGCATCTGCCTCTTGGCCTGGCTGTGCCGTGTAAACCTGCACTGGCTTCCCTGGCTCTTGCATATGGAATACTGTGTTTGTGTAAGTGGATTGGAGTTGGATTAGTAATTGTCCCTCCTTCTCTGCAGGAGAACTGCAGATTCCTGTCAAGAATCAGAGTCCAGCACACATTCTGACTTCATCTTGGTGGCTTTAGCAGAACTCCTTGCCTGCATGTACTGCAGAGCAGCAGGTCTTTTAAGTGACTGTCTCAAATACAGGTCTTTAAATGATACAGCACCCTTGAACGTGACTTGGATCATTCCCCATCAAATCCTGCTAGGGAGGAGATGTTTCACAGAGAAACTGAAGAGAAAACCAGTAAGTTACAACTGAGAAACTGGCTTTCCCTTCACGGGAACTGGTTTGGAGAGTTTATTTTTTTACTATTTAAACAAAACAAGCCTTTATACCAGTAGTGTATGGAGTGGCACAATGCTTCACTCCCATCACTCACTGTGCTAGAGGAGTGTTTATGGATGAATCCTGAGCATTTTGGAGTTATTCCTTGGTTCTGTATGCTTCCTCTATGGAAGTGCAGCCTGGGTGGACCATAAGGAAGTGATAACTTTGGAGTTGCTTTGCAGATTTTTGGAAAAGACACAGTACTGACTGCAGAAGAACAGCTGGCAGAGAAGTTACTATTTTCAAGCTAAACTTGGAGCTAGAATACATATGTGGAACATGGGTGTGGGGTTGTAAATATAAACACAGCCGATAGATTTCTTGACAAAATAAAAATCCAGAAACTTTATTGGCACTGTTGGCACAAGAATGAGAGAATGTGATCTAGTTGTGCATACATTTAGGCTGGAAATTGGACACCTCTGAATGTCTCAGAGGAGCAATTCTGCCATAACTTGTCTGTATACAGAATGAAAAAGGGTAGGTGGTGTGAAAAATAAGGTTTGACCAAGTAATAGAAGCAACTACACTGTTTACCAGGAAGACAGTGTCAGTCTGTTTCATTCCTGGGGCTGTTTCACCACTTTAAATTCATGTTTAATGTTACCTTTGAACTGGCAATAAAGATAACAGCCTCTTGCAGGATGTGTTAGGAGTGCCTGCTCTCTAAGTCCTGTTAAATTTGTTACCTCTGCTCCTGCCATTGCCTGAGGAGTGCTGAGACTGAAAACTACACGTGCATGAGCTTTCTGCTGAAGTTACATGAACAAGAGCACTGGTTCTTTCATTCTGTGTGCCATAAAAATAAAATTATCAAATTGTTAGCTGCCTCCTGGGATAGGCAATGAGAAACATACCCAAAAATACCTCTTCTGATGTGTTCTAGAACAGTTTTTCTAGTATACTGTGTATGCTACTTGCTTTTTTCTTTTTCCCCTTTCTAGTTGGCCCTCTTGGATCAGATGCTGTTACCTGTTTAAGGGAAGAAATCGTATTTATTCAATACATGCAGCAGTTTGGTAACAGTATAACCTCTTTTTAGTGTCCTTTCATTCCTGTGGAAGAGTGGTGGTGCCAAAAGCTTGTTCAGCACCGGCAGGAAAGGATGCTGCACCAGGAATTAGACTTGGGACTTACTCGCCACCACGGTTGTCTCTTAGGTGACCTCCAGTACTGCTTTTGGGACATAACCCTGGCCCTGCCATGTGGCCAGAAATGTTCAGGTTCTTGAGGGCTGCTCTGAGGTTGGATAGAGACAGAGAGGGTGGGGTTCTCTGGCAGAGCTCGGGGAGGCGGGAGCGGCACAAGGAGGAAACGAAAGGGGGAGGCGAGCGCCTGGAGGATCCAGCTGGTGCCATGCTGCAGGGTCATGGCCCAGGCCTGAGCCAGTGAGGAGCTGCCCTGGCTCTTCACTGCTCTGGCTCAGTGGTGGTGGGAGTTCTTTGGCTTGTCCCTGAGGGAGAGACTGGGCATTTGGGAGAGGGTGAGGGCTTGCTTTCCTGCTGGGCTTCGAGCATATCCCACGTTTCAGTGGTGGTGCTGAGAAATGATGAGTCAGTCCTGAGCTGGGTGCATTGCATAAGGGGATGCTGTGCTTGGCGTCATGGGAGGAAGTGAAACAAGGGAGAGGAAAGCAAATCTAACCATGTTTTGCTTTGGTATCGTGTGATCCCCATCCCCATGATGCTCTCCTCACCTGCAAATCTCTCTTCCCTAAACACCCTCTGTTTGGGGACATTCTCAGCCATCACTGAGTCCCTGCCTGTGTGCCCTGTCCTTTGGAAACCTCACCGTCCCTGTGTTATTTCCCCAGTCTCCCTGGCTGGGAGCATCACTGCAGGGAATCACAGCATCATCTGGAAGGGGGAGGAAGTGATAGAGGAAGTGTCTGAACTCGCTGACCCTGGCCTCAGTGCATCCCTGGAGCTGTGGTCAAGAGCTGTGAGTGGGCTGGGTGAGTTATTTGGGGAGCAGCGGTCCTGATGTCGGCTCCACCCCCACAGCTGGGATTAGAAAACTCAGCTTTGGGGTAGATGCATCTGTGGCTGGAGCTCTTGCAGGGCTCAAAGCATGAGAGCAAATCTGTTAATGTGACACTTGGGCTGCAGGTCAACATCTGGTGGGAACTGTTCCTGCATCTTTGGTCCCAGCCAAGATCCTCAGCTTCGGTTCCTCTCTTGAGAGGACACAGGAGCTGTTCAAGCAGTAATTGTGGTTGCACTGTTCGAACAGCTCCTCTGCTTTTCCTTGCTGGCCAAAATTTATACCAAAGTCATGCAAAAAAATGGTCTGCAAAAAAATGGAAAAAAAGAAAAAATGGTCTGCAACTCCAAAGGGTCAAAGTCTCTTTTAACCCCCTTCCCTGTCCCATGTGTCCAGGTCAGGAGCAGGAGGACAGATTGCGTGAAGTGAATCTCTCTACCCAGAGGCTGCGTGTGCTCCCTCCCACAGTCCTGAGCAATTCCACGCTGGAGAGCCTTGACCTCGACAGGAACAAGCTCAGGAGCATCACTGGCATTTCTAAGCTTTGCAACCTCAAGAAGCTGATACTGTCCAAGAATGAGTTTGTGGACTTTCCCAATGAAATCCAGAGCCTGGTCTGTTTGGAGAGGCTTGAGCTGAATCAGAACCAAGTCGGGATCATCCCAGAGGGGGTTTTCTCCCATCTCCCCAGGCTGAAGCACCTCCGGCTGAACAACAACCGCCTCTGTGCCCTCCCCAGGAGCTGGCAGCTTGTCAAGGCAGCCTGCAGTACCTCAGCATCTCCACCAACCTGTTCCAGGCCTTCCTGCAGCCCGTCCTGCAGCCGGCACGCTTACAGGAGCTCCATGTGCAGAACAACGCCCTTCGCCAGCTGCCCAGGGAGCTCTTCCAGGGACAATCCCTGAGAATGTGAAAGGCCAGCGGGAACCCCCTGCGGGAGCCGCCCAGTGAAGTGTGTGCTGGTGGCATTCAACCAGCTCCAGCATGGTTTGGGGCAGGAGGACAGGAGGGTCAAGACCACGTTCCTGGGGGCCCTGCTGGCAGGGAAGTCCACCATCTGCAGAAGCCTGAAGCAAGGGCAATCCAAACTGGTGCCCAAGGAAGAGCGAACACTTGGGATAGAAATCAGTGAGTTCCAGATTGAGGACTTCACATTTCTCTTCTGGGACTTTGCTGGCCAGCTGGAATACTACATGACTCCCCATGTGTTCATCACCCCACAGGCTCTCGTCATCCTCATCATCAATCTTCACATGTAAGTGCTGAGCTGGTTTGGATTCCAGGTAGAGTGGGGAAACTAAAAAGGAGCTGGGGAAACTTTGCACTGCACAAATTCACACCATTTCCATTGGACCTCGAGGCTGGGTCTTCTCACCATTGGCATAGCTGGCTCTTCCTCTCCCCCTTTTTGCAGACCAACCTTTTAATAATCCACCAGCTCTGTCATCACTTTGCCAAAGGCCTCTGTTTGGAAGGGTTGAAATAAGCATCAACTCCTTATGTGACCACTGAACCCCATCTAAGTGGACTTGCTTTCTGCAAGAAGCAAATCCCTGTGATCCTTCCTGTATCCTGTGGTGTCCTCCTGGACATGGAGGGAGCATCAGGCTTGGGTTTGGTGCTACAGAGGGATGCTCTCATCCACAGCAGGGTTTGACTCTGCTATACCCCAGAGCTTAAGGATGGGGAACTGAAGGATGAGCTTGGATACAGCCCACGTCAGCTTCTGAGATCTGAGCTCTTGTCCAGTGAGCTCCTGGGACAGCACAGAGTGTGTGGTCAAGCCTGTACTGCTGGAAGTTGGCTGGAGATCCAGAGGATGAGATGTGAATTTGGGATTTTCTTTTTCTCCCTCCCCAGGTACCAAACTAATGACAGAACTTTCAAGGAGCTCGTTGGTTTCTGAATCAACAACCTTTCCATGTGAGTCCCAAACTCACTGGTGCTTCCTGTGGGAACCCATGTGGACTGCTGTCAGGAGCAGGAGGTAGCAGAGAAGACACATGACATCGTGGCCAGGATCACAGCCATGCTGAAGGAGAGAAAAAGCAACCTTGCTCACTTCATTGACAACCTGGAGTGCAGTGAGGAGCCCAAGTTTTACGTGGACCAGTGGGAGAGGCTGAAAGAGATGGAGAGCTGCACCTTAACCATAGGGCTGAGATTATCCTGGGTTCTGGCTGGCTGAGGTCACCCTGCTGTCTCTGGCAGCCCAGTGTGCTGCTGGCTAAGGTGACCTGGTGCAAATGCATCAGGCCACTGCTGCAGCCCCTCCCCAGGCTGGGGTGGATGTGGTAACTCCTGGCTGTGACCTGCAGGGTCCTTGTCCCTAGTAGGTGATGGGCATCTCCTCCTGTGGCCTGTAGCAAGTGCCTGAGGAGGAGTGTGAGGGGTCATTTACCATCACCAGGTGATTTTCAGGAACTGCTGTAGAACAGAGGTGTGAAGGAAGTGCTGCTGAAGCTGAGACAGTGGTGTGTCTCACCCTGGGTGACCTCATGGGCATTAGGTCCTTCCTTTACCTCACAGGCTGAAAAACTCCTCTGCATGTGCTTTTGTCAGGTAGGTGCTTCCTCTTTTCCAGATCTTAAACTTAGTTGCTGTCAGCTGCACAGATCACCATGACATCAGAAAGCTCGAGGCCATTATTTTGAAGCACGTGGAGAATGAGGAGCTCTCCCCTGAGGTTGTCCGAGTGCTGCCACCCATCTACAGGCAGGTGGAAGCTGCCATCGTGGGTATTGCACAGAGCAAGGAGGTGACAGACCATGGTGAGTGCTCTGTCACCTCTGCCACGCCTTTCTGAGGGGAGCTTCTGTCCTGTGCCTGGGACAGGCTCTCTCCAGTGCCTTCCTGAACTGGGAATGGGCTCTCCAGTGCTTGCTGCACCCTCTGGCCCTGTTTGTGTGGCAGTGGAGTCACTGCTGAAGACCTTGCAGTGTTCATGCTGAGCATGCCTGAGCAGGCCAGGTCTGGTTTCTTGCTTTCCAAGAATGTTTTTCTTTCTCCCCTTTTCCCTGTATAAGCAATTAAAACCATCTTTCAGGAAGGAGCTTCACAGCTTTAATGTAACTATGTGGTTTTCAAATCTACATACTGCTAACCTTATTTAATGGCCCCTACCCTTCTCTAGACCCTTTTTCCATGTGCTCTGTGACTTAGCAGTACTAGCAGGCAGCTCCAGCCCCTTGCTTATATACCTAAAGCAGGTGTGAACACCACCAGTTCCCAGTGACATCTCTGGCCACTGTAGGATTAGAGAACGAGGAACAAATGGTTTTCTTTTGTGCAGATAAGCCAGATTTTGTTGCCTGTCTCTCTACATTGCTGAATGGCAGTCTGAGGTTTAACTGGCAATCTGAGGTTTTCTGGCTGGAAACAAACCTGCTTCCTCAAACAATAATAAAAAAACCCCAACAGTTTTAGCCTTGTTTTTCAGAAAGTCCTGCCAGGCTGTTCCCACTGCTGAGGCAAGGCAAAGCTGTGGGAGCTTCAGGGTGGCAGTTGGACAGCTGAGGAGAGGCAGAACATTTTTGGTCACATAAATGTGACCAAAATCACTGAGCACGCTGATCCCAGCTACTTTCCCAGGGATGGCGTAGGTGATTGGGTGTTTGCTGGCTCTCTGAAGCATCTGCCTTGGAATGCTGTGTCTGAGAGATGCATGCTGAGCTCCTGCATCTCCCTCTAGGCATGATGGACCTCCAGTACCTACTCAGCAAACTCTCCCAGGGCGAGCAGCTGGCGAGCCTGGACAGAGAGCTCCTCCAGGAGCCGCATCGGGCTCCTGGTGTGGTACGAGGAAATCAAGCACTTGGAAAGCGCCGTCTTCCTCCAGCCTACATTTTTAATAAGTGATCAAGGTGAGTGTGGGGATCAGGACCATCTCTGTAGAGCCCAAGTTCTGCAGCTTTGCTGGGCTCCTCTCACTGCCACCTCGTCTCTCCTTCTCTTCCCATGCAGCTGCTGCTGTGGCACCACCTGGTCCAGCAGCTCGAGCGCATCTCTGTGAGACGCTGATCGGGAACGTGCCACCATCAGAGACAGGGCCAACTGGCTGTGGACCTTCAGGGCAAAGGCAGTGCTGTGCCACCAGGCTGTGCGTGCTTTGGTGAAGCACCAGCTCTGTTCAGAAGGGATGTGGGATGTCTTTGAGGAAATCATGGGACACAGGGCTCACAGAGGGAGAGGGAAGCTCTTCAGCCTCCTGGAGCACTTTGAGCTCTGCCTGGAGGTGAAGTACACTGAAGCACTCAACCTGCAGGCCAGGGAGTTTGTGCCTGGGAAGCCGTGGGAGACAACATGGGGCCAAGGCGAATCCTGGTACTTGTTCCCAACCTATCTCAACCAGCCAGAGGAAGTGTCTGAGGTGTGGGGAGGAGATCACCCTTAGGACCTCCACATCCGTGCCTACTTCTCACCCGAAATACCTGAGGGCTTCTTCCAGAGGTAAGCACTGGTTTCCGGCCATCAATGAGGTTGTGGGATTGAGTTTGCTCAGTGCACTGCCAGGATGACTCTCAGCAAGCCCTGGGCTCTTAAGACTGTGTCTGCTGAGGCTGGGAGTCAGGATACCAGGGTGGCTTCTCAGCTGTGCCACACACATGTAGGGCCCTGGGTGAACCCCTTGCGATGTTCACTACCTGGATGTGAGCAAAGGCCACACTCCTTCTGGTTCACCTTTCATCTGGGGGGGTGTTTGGCTGATCTGTGTCCATCCAGGCAGGCAGAGGTCTCACAGTCTCACCCAAGAATGCTCTAGTTTCTAGGGGTGTTGGAACTGTACCAGTTTTTGGAACTTCTCCTGGTTTTCTGGACTTGTGTCTAGAGTTTTATCTGATGGTGTTGTGGTTAAACCCCAACCAGCAACCAAACACCACAGAGCCACTCGCTCACCCTCCCCAGCTGGACTCCTGCATCTCCCTCTAGGCATGGGCTGGGGAGAGAATCAGAAAAGGGAGAAACCTCCTGGGTTGAGATAAAGACAGTTTAATAGTTGAAATAAATTATAATAATAACAGTAATAGCGATAATAATATTGTAATGAAAAGGAAATCAGCAAAGAGGGAAATAAAGCCCAAGAAGAACAAGTGATGCAAATAAAAAACACTTGCTCAGCACTAACCAACTCATGCCCAGCCTGTTCCCAAGCAATGGTCCCCCAGCCAGCTCTCCCCCAGGTTTATATGCTGAGCGTGATGCCACTGGCTATGGGATAACCCTTTGGTTATTTGGGGTCAGCATTCCTGGCTGTCCCCTCCCAGCCCCCTCACTGGCAGGGCAGCCTGAGGACCTGAAAAATCCTTGACTTGATGTAAGCCCTGCTCAGCAGCAACTAAAACATCAGTGTGTTATCCACATCATTCTCATCCTAAATCCAAAGCACAGCACTGTACCAGCTACTAGGAAGAAAATTTACTCCATCCCAGACAAAACCAGGACAAGATGGCCAACTCTGGAAGGATCTCTTGGCTTAAGAGGCGGCTCCTGCTGCTTGAGCTTTCAGTAGGAGAAGGTCCTCATTTAGTGTCTTTTCTTACTGAAATTTGGTTCATATTTTCAAGTCCATCCAGTTTCTCCAGCATTAGGGATAAGCTAGGAGAAAAGTGATGAAAGCTATGGGCAATCTCCTTGCAGTTTCCTGGTGAAAGCTTGCTCCTTCTATTCCACGCACTGGGTGGCCAAGGTGACCTGCCTGCTTGTATGCAATGGCAAACCTCTGCTGATCAAAGAGAATAACCAGAGGGCCTACAGCTACCTGGAGCTCCGTGGCAGAAAGCCACCAGACAGGATGGGTAAGATCCCTGATCCCAGATTTCATGGCTCCCAACCCCATGTGTCTCCTTAGCTCTGCTCCTGCCTCCTCCAACCCCATGGGAAGTGTCCCAAGAAGCCTCTGGCACATGTCCTAGTCTGGCCTGGGTCCACCAGCAGTCCACTTAAAGGCTTCCCCTTTCTCTATGGAATTCTGTTCAGGACTCCTCTAGAGGTATCACATGAAAGTGGAAAGCCAAGTTTTCGTTCCTGTCATGGAGCAAACGGGTTGTCCTTCCCCAGAAGGCCCCAGCAGAGTACAGTCTAAGGCTGGGTCTTCAAGTGATAAGCAAAAGGGCCACTCAAGTTGGGGAGCTCTTCCAACATATTAATTAATTCTTTATGGAAGTTTGGTTAACTGGAGAAATGGAGCTGGTTTGGCAGTTGAGGCTATGGGCTGGAAGTGACATGTGGGTCACAACAGAATCTCCTGGGCTGCTGTGGCTGGGGGCTGTGAGAAAGTGAGACATTCTCCTTTTGCCTGGAAGGGTTCCAGTTTGCCTGGGACTTGCTCGTGGCAGTTGTGCTCATCATCCAGAAGCTCGCTGAGGAGTGGCCGGGGCTGCACGTGTGCGTGAAGACTCCGTGCCGAACGCCCGGCTGTCCTGCAGGGTTCCCCTGGCCAGACAGGGATGGCACAGGTGCCATGTACGTACACACCGTGCCCTCCAAGCAAGGGTGGGACCCACTGGTCACTGCTGCAATGGTGGCACAGCTGGTCAGCTTCTAAAAGCCATGTGAAATTAGTCATGAAACTCACCAGGCGCTGCAGTGCCCTTCTCCTGACCACAGCAGCTCATGTCCCATGTGGTGTTAACTCTTACTGGTGTGGGAAATTGGAGCATGGAGGGAAAGGTGAAGAAGCTGAGACTCTGGGGCTCACACACATAATGTTCACTCTGTCCATGTGCCCACATGTCCCTGTTTCATGAAGAGCTGAAGGTGCTCAGGCACCTGGGAGGGCAGTGGCTGTCCCACCAACAGCTAGCTGCACCTCAGGGCAGGGTGGGAAGAGCAAGCCCCTTCCAAGGCCTCGGCATCATATTCCATGGGAAGTGCTGAGAGCAGCTCCTGCTCCTTTCCTGGGCTTTTTCCTCCACAGGACAAAGGAAGACGTTAAAACCTGCGGGGCGTGCGGGCACCGTTTTGGTGCAGAGCTGCTCCTGCCCAAAGGTGAGCCCAGTGTCCCGAGTTTGTGCCACAACTGTGCTCAGGGGAAAGAGGGCTGAGGCTTTCATGGGGCTGAGGTGCTAAGGGTGTCCCATTCCCACAGTGCCCAAGCCACTGGAGGAGCCCCTGGCACAGCCCTCAGCTCACTATTACGTCACAAGCTACAGGACCACCACCTTTGGGCCCAGCAGCATCCAGGTCACTCGGCAGGTAAGGACACTGCTACCTCCCCTTGCCCAGGGACCTACAGTGATGGTCAGGCCCCTGAAATGAGGGCGTGCAGTTGCTCGCAGCCTGGGGAGGGCACACCCCATCTTCAGGCAGCCCTCTGGTTTCCACACTCCTCCCTGAGATACCACCCCCTCTGCACCTCTGAGCTGCTGGTCTGGGTGTTTCATGTTGTACTTACTGCCTTATTTTTCCAGAACATCTCCAGTGAGTAACTCTGGGCAGTGCTCAACGAAGAATTACTTTTGTTTAGCCCAAGCCAAGCTGTCCTCAACACATTCTGCTTGCGAGTCATGTTTGCAGCCTTAATGCATGGAAATAAATGCATTGATAAATGCATCCCTTCACACTGGGAAGTCACCTCATCCACGCAAATTTAAGGGGAAGAAGGTGCTGATAAAACTCTCTGATACCAGCCCACCCCTGCCAGCAGGGAATTTGCTGAGACAAGGCTGGGCACGGACCCCCATGGTTTTGGGGGTAGAAGGGGGTGGTGAAGATTTCAGACTGATAGCAGAGGCAGATATCCAGGCAAGAGAGAACTATGTTTATATATATGTATATATATTTTAACTTGGAAAAATTAAGAAAAAAGATCTGTAAATTACCACACTCCACAAAAACATACATTAGAAGCTGACAGAGAGGAAAAGCAATGTGTGAGCTCCAGGGCTGGTCACTGAAGTTGTCCTCGGTTTGGGGGGTGCTGGTTTGCAGAGCCTGGGATGCCCAGTGGTCCTGCTGCCTGTGCCAGGGCCATGGGGAGCAGGGCAGGTGGGCTCAGCCCAGCTGCATGTTGTACTGCTCAATGAGCTCCATGAGGTCAAAGGAGTTGGAGAGCTGCAGGCTGATGGTGTGGCTGTCCAGGGAGGAGGCTCCCTCCCGCAGCACCTGCTCGTAGCAGTACTCACAGAACTTGGGCACCAGCTGCAGCAGCAAAACATCAGGGTTAGGGGCAGCTGCCTGATAGGGCTGCAACAACCTGCATGGCCCCATCCTCCTGGAGTGCAGGGAGATGTCTGGGGCACCCTTTGTCTCCCCCAACCCCTGAGGGTCCCTGTCCCTGGGCAGCTGCCTTCCCTACTGCCCAGACCCCGAGTGTTCTCTGGCCCATTCTCGACCCATGTTTTCCCTGCTCCCCAAGGGTTCCCTCCCTGGTCATGCAACCCCCCCTGCCACCAAGGGTCCCCCGTCCCCTGTCACTCAATTCCCCCAGCTATCTCAGCCCCCAAGGTACCCCTTCCTTGGGTATCCAGATGTCCATCTGCCCCAGATCCCGAGGGCTCCCAAATCCCTATCTCCACTGCACACTGAGGGCCTCCCTCCTTGTGCACCCAAGCACTCACCTCCCCTGGCCCCTGAGGCTCCCCCTGCTCAGTCCCTGAGGAAACTCCATCACCTCTCCATCACCTGGGAGTTGCCATCCCTGGGCACCCAGAATCCCACCTGCCTCAGTCCCCAAGGGTCCCCCATCAGGCACCAGACCCTCCATCTCCCACCCAACTCGACTTCGAGGGTCCCCCTCCTCAGGCACCCAGAATCCCAGCTCCCCTGGCCTTCAGGAGTCCCTCCCCTTCCCTGGGCAGCAGTGGGATAGTGGTGGTTTCTGGCCACTGCACCTTGACCAGGATGAGCTTGGACTCCTTAGATTTGGTCTTGGAGAAGGCCTGCCCAAAGCAGAGGTAGATGGTGAAGTCAGGGGATCGCCGCCTTTGGCCGTTGCGGAAGTCCCTCAGCTCTGTGAGTAAAACAGGGCTCAGTTTTGGGGTGAGCATGGGGGCACAGAGGGGCTGGGAGGGTTTGGATGCTTTTAACATCCTGGGGCTGGCTCCCATGAGCCCCAAACCAGGCTGGGCAGGAAACAACACACAGGAAACACGTGACACCCCTACCCACCCGTGCAAAACTCATTGAAGTCAAAGATGGGCGTTTCCTGGTCCCGGCAGAGCAGGTTGGGTGGGGGCTCCTCGGCCCCCTCGAGCTGCTGGGACAAGGCCCAGAACACCTTGCACTTCTCCCGGCGGGTGGCAAAGACCTTGTAGGCGCGTTGCTCCAGCTGCAGCCCCGCCAGGCCCAGCAGCTCCTCGGTGATGCGCCGCTGCTTGCCGTCGGCCAGGCTGGCGGGGCTGGGGAAGCGCACCACGTGCCAGGGGCACGGGGCCCCCGGCAGGCTGGGGGGCCGGTACGTCAGCAGGCACTGGCGGCCCCCAACCACCTCCCGGTGGAACTCCTTCCCCCGGTAGTAGATGGTGACGTCCAGGATGGAGACGATGCCATCTGCAGCAGGGAGGGATCAGCAGCTGCATCCTCCAAACCGAAAGGCTCCCCCCTCCCCAGAGCGCCCCCCAAGCTTATTTACTGTTAATAACTGTAATAATAATTTGTAGCTATTAATAATTAATAACCCTCACCTGTGTTATCCAGCAGCAGCCGTGGCTGTGGCACGGGGCTGGCGGCGGGCACGAACAACGTCGCCTCCGCCGCGTACTGCATGGGGACCGTGCCCTCCGTCAGCTGGCACGGCGGTGGCATGGCCCCTGCAGCGGGAGATGAGCAGCATTCCAGATGCCACCCTGGCCTCTTCCCACCCCATTATGGCATTCCCACAGCCAGGGCCAGATCCTGCCCCACGGCACCCACCTGTCTCCTCTGGTGGCATGAGGCCCGTTGGTTGGTAGGTGTCCAAGGTGGGCTGTTCCACCGTGGGCACCCATTGTGGGAATGTCGTGGGAGGGAAGCAGCTGTTTTGGCTGGTGTCTGTGTAAGGCTGGAGCAGGGTGTCCTGGTGAGGCTGGAGCAGGGTGTCCTGTTGAGGCTGGAGCAGCATGTCCTGGTGAGGCTGGAGCATGATGTCCTGGTGAGGCTGGAGCATGATGTCCTGGTGGGGAGTGTCCCCTGCAGGGAAAGCACCTGTGGGAAGGTGCTGGGGTCACTCACCCCGGCAGTCACCAGCTCTGCACCCTGTGAACAGAGCTGGTCTCACCTGCGGGCACCCAGGATGGGGCCAGCGAGCCAAGGTCGCGAGGAGAGATGTCACACTGCTGCAGCAGCTCCTCCAGAATCGAGAGCTCTGTGGGGTCGGTGCTTCCTAAGGGGGAACACAGTGGGTAGAATGTCTCACAGCCATAAAATCACTCCCAGCTGAGCCTAGTGGGTGTCCTCCCCCCAAAAAAGATTGTGGGACTTGTGCTTACCTGGGACAGCGATGGCTGAGGCCGTGTCTTGGGGGTGGAGCTCCAGCTGGAAAGGGAAGGAGAATGGGCTTTTACTGCTGTGGTTGCCAGGCACCCAGCCTCCCTCAGCCCACATTTTGGCCAGGTGCTGGGCTGCAGCTTAGGAGCAATGCTTGTGGATGGAAGCAGGGATGGATCCCCCCGGCCTGCTGTGCCCACCCAGCTACCTGCAGCTGCTGTTGTGCTGCCTGCTGGTCCACCACAGGGTTGGGGATGCTGGAATCTCCCTCCTTGCTGTCCTGGAGGGTGGCTGAAAGGAGAGCACCAGGATTGGGAGGCCCTGAGATTGCCCACCCCATCCAACACATGCCCCTCCATGGGGCGAGGCTCACCTGAGACAACGGAGAAGACCTTGTGGGGGTCATCACCATGCTTGGAATGGTCCTGTTCCAGCCTGAACAAGTGGGTGCTTCTCAGGGCACAGCGGAAGTTGGTCTTCCACTTGGCCAGGTCCTCGGAGCCTTCCTCATACCGCCCACTGACCTTTGCCCAGGCCTGGGGGTGCAGGGAGGTGAACAAGGGGTCCCTGGCTCCATGAGCATGGAGGATTCCAGGGACGACCGGTCTTCCCCCACCTCCCCAGCTCCCACCTTGAAGACCTCAGCTTGCTGCTGGTCACCATCCTAGCCTTCACACCTTGAAGAACCTGAGGCTGCTGCTGGCGACCCCCAGCCCGCCCACCTTGAGGATCTCCACGTCGCTGCTGGCGACACTCATCCCACCCACCTTGAAGACCTCCACGTCCGTGTTGGTGATGTCCTTCCTGGCGTTGTGCTTCCAGGGGACGCGGAAGATGGTGTGGGCAGAGTCGATCCAGTGCAGCCCCCGGTAGCTCCCGCTGTTGATGGCGTTCACCAGCCACTGTCCGAACCGCAGCTTCTGGGCTTCCCTGCGGGCGGGGACCGTCACCGGGTAGGACCGGGGCCACCCGGAGACGGCGACCCGGACGGCCGGGGGTGCTGGGCGCCGCTTACCCCTCCTTCTCCGGCGCTGCCATGGGGCCGGGTCCGCAGAGCCGCCGTGCCGCGCCGCGCCGCGCCGTGCCGGACGGTGACCTCGGCGCGGTGGGCGGCCTCGTCCTTCCCGATCCTTTATCCGCCCCTCCCGTTTTCCTGGAAATCACGTGTCCCTTCCGAAAGTGAAAGTGCCGCCGCTCCCGCGGCGGGGCGGGGTCGCCGCTGCCGGGAGTGCCCGCGCCATGCTCCGGCCCCGGCGATGCCGCTGCACAGCCCCGCACACGCCCCTCCCAGGCTACCAGGAATTAAATTAATCAGTAATTCATTATCAGACTATCGGTAGTTAAAATAAAGAAACCGGACCTAAAGCTGAGCGTGGGAATGCCGGAGCGCAGGGGGTCGGCCGCAGCCGCTCAGCCGGGGCTTCCCGGGGCTGGAAACCCCCGGGCCACGTCCAGATGTTTATTTTAATCCTTCTTCTCCCGGCTGCTTTGGCTTGCACGCTAAGGCCGTGCTGCCAAAAATGACAAACCAACAAAGGCCGAGGCGATGCCCCATGGCCATGCCCCCGACAGAAGGCGGGTCAAGGGCAGCAACAGCGGCCGGCCGGCTCTTCCTGAGCCCTTTGAGCTCTGTGGGGAGCAGTAAAAAGAACCCAAACTCCCTGAGAGGTTTTTCGAGTTTCTTACCCAAGGACCTGGAAGGGGTGGAGGGGTCAGTGGGACTGAAGCATGGGGCTGCAGCCTTTTTCCCAGTGTGCAGCTTGTTTTTGAGGAAATTTCTTCTTTCCAGGAACTCCCTACTGCCTACTAGGCACGCTGCATGGTTTTTCAGAACACTGACTGTTGTTTCCCAGGAAATTCCCCATTTCTTTCCTATAAAATCCCCCGTTGCTCTCCAGGAAATTTCCCGGTCACTTTGCAGGCTATTTCCTCCTTGTTTCCTGGGAAATGTCTTTGCTGCTTTCTAGAGTCCTCCATCCCTGTCTACGATTTTTCCCTCTGCTTAGAGGATCTCCACTGCTTTCCTGGGAAATTTCTCCATGACAGTTACTCCTGGTGAGAGGAAAGTTCATGTCTTTACAATTTGCTGAGTGAAGGTGTGGGTGTTAAGGTCTTTGACTTTGGGCAGTGGGTTTGCTGCAGAGCCCAGGCAGTTCTGCTCCTGAAGCAGACAAGGGTCTGCCCAGCCCGAGCTTCTGGGCTTTGGGGTGGAACAGTAGGTTCAAGGTGGGATATGTGGCAGGCAGCTCGGGAAGGCTGAACCTTCCTGGTGCCTCAGCCAATGGGGAAAGGAAGAGGGCAGCATGTGGCCGGGAGTTTAGGATAAAAGGAGGGTACCCCCTCTGAAACCTCGAGACAGAAAACACCACAGGTGTGTGCCCTGGTGGACTTTCTCAGTTTATTTGAATAAAGTTGAGGAACTCCTCTGCCTCCTTTTCTGGACATAAACCTCTGGAGTTTGTGGATTTTCCTGACACCGGGAAGCAAGAAATTATTTCCCAGGAAGTATCATTCATCCTCTCCAGACAATTCCCCTTCTGCTATCCACCAATTCCTCCTTTGCATTCTGGGACATTTCCCCTCTCAGAAATATCACTGTTACTTTCTTAAACAATGTCACTTCTGCTTTTCAGGAATTTACCAGGTAATTGAGGCTATTTTCTCCTTACTTTCAGGGAATTTTCCTCCTTTTATTTCTAGGCTATCCCCCTTATAGCCTTGTAGGTAATTCCCTGTTTGCTTTCTAGAAATTCCCTGAATATTTCCCCCTTTGCTTTCAAGAACTTACCCCTAGCTCTCACAAGGAAATTCCTACATTGTCTTACAGAATTTGTCATTACATTTCATTACAGAAATTGTCTTGTCCCCTTTGTTATCCAGGATATTCAGCTTTCTGGGATGGTTTCCTTTTGTGTTCCAGGAATTTCCCCCAGGGTTTTAGCAAATTTAATCCTTCTGTTCCAGGAAATTCCACAAGCCAAAACTGGCTCAAGCACCTGAGCCCAGGACAGGGGCATTCAGCAGATCCAGCAAAATGTATTTAAGGGCAGTGAACACCATGAAACCCAAAGAGGAGCCAGGAGAGCCAGGTCAGGTTGGGAGCAAGGGACAAGGCTGACACGGACAAGGTAAGGCTGGAAGGGGCTCAGGGTGGGTGGAAGGACCCTCTGCCAGAGGAACAGGTGGGAAGAACAAGGAGTGGTGCTGGCTGCTGGCTCCTGCCCCAGGGGCAAGCAGCTCCTGCAGGGAGGGGACCTGAGGTGTGTTTATTTACTTGCATTCCTCAATGATGCAATCAAAGCAGAGCGTTTCAGTTAATAGGTGATTAATTAAATTGATGGGAATGCTCCCATTTTAAACTTTTTTTCTTTTCTTTTTGCAAGTGGGACCCTGCCTGCCTGGAGAGGGGGATACCTGGAGAGGGGGGTACCTGTCCTGCATAGCCACAGCCATTATCCCCTGCCACCTCCTCCGGTCCTGCTGGCTCAGGGACATGTCCAGGAAGCAAAAAATCAGCCTCATTTATGTCACCAGCTCCTGCACAGTGGAAGAGCTGGAGATTTCAGGAGAAAGAGTCTTAAAGAGTCTTATTTTCTTTACAAAGAAGTAAGAGAGCTTTCCCTAAAGCTCAGCCCTTCACTGCACCAAATTTTCCTCCAAACTTAACCCCACCATACAAACCTGCACCCCACGCACATCCCTGCAGCCACAAGTCACCCAGTTTCTGGGGACAGTCCTTGCAGGAAGAAGGGCAAGCTGAAACCCCACAAGTTTTATCAGCAAGGTCTCTTTTGGGGACCCTCCCTGTAAATCAAAAAGCAGTAAGGAATGGGGCACCTTAAAGAAAAAATTAAAATAAACCTTTCTCTTTTAATCCACCCAAGGGAAATCCAGAGCAAGAGCAGCATCACAGCACTACACACAACACAGACATCTATCATTGCCTTTGCACAGATTCCTTCCCAGATACACAGAGAAATCATTAAGAAAAAAGAAAAGAAAAAGAAAATTATTCACATATGCAAAGTGACAAGTAACAAATCAGCCACAGAACAACTTTTTCAAAGAGAAAAAGGATGCATCAAGGAAGAAGGCCCTCAACATACAGGTTTCATGAAAACCTAACTGAAGAATGGTGAAACAGAGGTGGTTTTCTTTTAAACATTAAAAACAAGGATATTTTCAAAATTAATTTAAATATACATTCAAAACACAAACACCAAGCAGGCGCCTGGAGAATAAAGCAAAAAGAAGGAATGAAAAGTGAATTCAATCAGTTTAATTTCAACACCAAAGTTGGGTGGATTGCACCAAATGGAATAAATAACGGAGAAGATCACACTGGGTTGGTAGATCTCACACTTAAGATCATTTAAACTAGAATTAATTACACAGCCCAAGAGAGTACTGAATGAAGAATTCCTCTGACAAGTGATATTAGCTGGGGCAGTGCCCCTTTGACAGAGCAGGCTGTAGGTGTGGATTTGCCCCCTGCCACCCACCACTGGTCCCCACTCAGGGAGCAAACAGGATGTTCTTGTGATGCACAGGACTCACCCCCTCAAGTGATGGACACTCAAACAGCTCCCTGCTAAGAGAATGTGAACCCTCTGCCTCTTCCACACCCACTGGCTCCAGTCACACCCAAGGCGAACATCAGAGCACAACCAGAGCTTGTGTTCTCACCTGGCAGGGTGAGCCCACAGGTGCAGCATTTCTACTGCAGCTCCAGGAGGTTGGGCAGTGCCTCCTTCCACACACCTGGGGTCAGGCTGGGAAAAAATCAGATCAGCTGATCTACACCTGCAGCCACAGCTTTATCACTCTAGGGGTGGGCAGGCTGAAGGAATGTAAGTGGCTTCTTGTTGTTTGGTTTTTCCTCCCCACAACCCTGAATAAAAAAAAAAAATAAACAAGGCCCCC
>VZRH01007072.1:872014-922453 GCA_013397555.1 Urocynchramus pylzowi | reverse complement strand
CCCCCAACAAAACAAAAACAAACAACTAAAAAACCCAAAATAGAACTAAAGAAAATCCCCCACAAAACAAAACAAAAACAACCCCCCTCCCCCAAAAAAAAACAAACTAATAAAACAGAAACAAACAAAAAAGAAAAAACCCACCCCAAACCAAAAATAACTTGATCCCAAGTTCCTCTCCCTTCCGTGCCTGTAGCCAAGCAGGGAAGCACCTTTGGACATTCATGTGATCCCACAGACATGTTCCCTACAGAGCAGACACCTTATTTCTGCACCTCACCTGGATGTGCCTGTGACACCTAGTTAGGAGGGACATCCCTTTGCTTTAAAACAAAAATAATTACAAAATCAATAGGAACAGTCAGAATTCATTTAAGTCCAACTAGTTTTTAAAAAGGGAGAAGGGAGGACTGAAGATTTCCAGGCCAAGGAACGTGCCAGAGCCAGCATCCCCCCCACCCCTGCCTCCAGCAGCAATGAGATAAGCCCCCTTTGTGCAGCATTCACTTTTGACCCGAGGTCAGCAGAGCCAAGGAGGTGCTGAGGGGACACAGCTGCCCCTCCAGCTCCTCCTCAGATGGCTGGCAGCTCCAGGTAGAAAGGGAAACTGAGGTGGATGAGGGTTGTAGTTATTTCTTTCCCATCTCTCCTCCTCCCCAAGACTCGAGAGGAGACTTCTGGGTCTGCAAGCCCAGTCTGTGCTTACCAGTGTCCTTAAGAATGACAATTTAAAACCAAAAAACGGGAAATTTAAAAGAGAGAGAGAGGGAGAGAGGAATAATTAGGTATTGTCCGTGGAAGGAGCGGGAGGGGGCGGGTTCCAGAGGCGGCAGAGAAGGGACTCTCTCCCTCCCCAGTCTGCCCATCTGGGCACCGGGTCCCTTCGCGTCCCTGCGCGAACCCTTTGTGCTGTTGCTGTGACACCGATCGATCGACACGGATGGCGAACACGGGGATGAATCCAGCGCTGCGGAGGGCGGGAGGGCACGCGCAGCCGCTGCAGCCTAGGCCCGGCGCTTGGGGAGCATGTCCAGCAGGAATTCCGCGATGCCGACGAAGTACACAACTTGCGCAATGCCGAAGAGAGGAGCGATGACCAGGGCTCGGCAGTAGGCCCCTTTGAAGAAGGCCGTGGGCCCTTCCCTCTGCCAGATCTTCCTGGGGAGAAATGGCACAGACAGGTAAGGGTCCATCCCACCCCTCCACCGTGCCAGGAGAGCTCCTGGCCACGCCCTGCCTTTCTGCCTCCCTCCAGAGACTAAACCCAGGCAAGCGCTGTTGCCTGGCACAGCCTCCACGGCAAATCACCCATCACTGCCCAAGTGCTCTGCAAGTGTCCATGCAGGAACTTGCCCCATCCCTGCATCTGGCTAGACTCAGGAGTGGCTGCCTGTGTCCAGAAGTACAGTTAACACAACCCCATGCTTGCATCAAGAGGTCCCCCTGCTCAAAAGCTCCACCCTCAGCATGGGACAGAGCCAGATGGCAACAGATTCTGGCTACCAGTGAAATACAAAAGCAGAAAAAGTCCCTCCGTGTTTTGAAGCAGCCAGACCATAGTTTAGCAAAGAATCAGAGGATAATGCAGCTGGGGACAGCACACTCTGGCAGTGCTCCTGCAGACACTGTGCAGAGCAGTCCCAGGAGGGATATGAGACTCAATACTGTAGGATTTTCCAACAGTGGGGCCTTGGGAGAGACTACAACATTGCCTCCCTTTGCAGAAGTAAAATCTCAGTGTGATGACTACTGGGGTTTGGACAGAAGTATTTAAATATAAATGCTATATTTTTCTTGCTCAGTATGGGAAGAAGTTTTCTTTTATAAAACTATATATATACACCTGCTCATATATCCATATATATCTCCAGATAGATAGATTGATAAAAGCACAGGGACACAGGGAACATGAAGCACAGCTGCTGGTTGGGTCTAGAAGCTGCACTGTCTGCCTGGCAGCAGCAGCTGCCAAACACCTGATGTGGTGCCTCTGTCATGAGGAGTCTTACTTGGTGCAGTCCAGGATCCCCGAGTAGGTGTCCTCATTGACTCCTCTCTGCAAGGACTGCAGCCGCGTTTTGATCACTGCAAGGGAAAGAGGGGAGACACTGGTGAGCACTGGAGGCACAGCAGGCAGGAGCCACCCTGAGAGAAATGTCTTTGAAATGGTCAAAACAAAATCACCAAGAATACAGACCATTTTCATACATCTATCAGGGAAAACAAACCCATTTCTTTACAAATGGATAAAAGAAACACAAAGCCACCCAAAACCCAACCCTTCCCTCCCTCACTGTGATCAAGGTTTCAAAAGCTGACTTAAGCTTTAAACCTTCCAAATTCAGATATCTCTCTGCAAAGTGGGAACTTATTTTCAACTGCTCATCTCCTTCAAGAAGAGGTATCTAAAATACACAATTCTGCTCCTACATTTCTTCACACCTTGGAGCATGTGCAGTGTTGGGGAGGGAGCAGTTACTTTCTGGTGTTTTTCACAGGAAAGAAACCAAGGTGGTATTTAAGGCAGGTGCTGTGGAGAAGAAAAGGCCGCAGATCTGAGGCTTCCCCTGTTTATCCCAGACAATTTTAAGTCCACTTGTCTGCATATTATCGCTCCACATGGAAATGTGCCTTTCCTGCCAAGAATAACTGAAATGAATGACAGTCTCTTCCTGACATCTCTCCTAGTAAGTACTGCACACCTCTGTGTAAGCTGTGGCCAAAGTCGTAACTCAGCTGAACTCACACCATCAGAGCTGGAGGCAGCAGAGCTGTCCCTTTCTGTGCGCTCATGCTGCAAAAAGGCTGGCACAGTCACACTCCTCCTCACCTGGCCCAGCCTGGGCCTCTGAGTCCTGTCACCTGGCACCAGGCCACCAGCACAGGCTGCTCAGGACTCACCATCACAAGGATTGACAGCCACTGCAGCCGTACTGCCAGCCACACATCCAGAGAGGAAGGACACGTAGAACGGAGCCTTGACATTGGGGTCTTTCTGTCCCAGCTTGTTCAGGTTTGCAAACAGCGGGAAGTAAACAATGGAGAATGGGACATCCCTGCAGTGGGGCAGGAAGAAAAGGAAGAAAGAACAAGGTTGAGTGAAGTCAGCACGGGACACCAACGAACTGAGCAAAGGAAGGGCTGCAAGCATCACACACTGGCAGCACAGCCATGAGTGCAATGCAGATATCCTGGCCCTGTGACTGCAGTGCAGACAGGAGCTGAAACTCAGTGGGGCAAAAGACTGCACAAAGGACAAAAGGTCCATGGGATGCATGCAACCCTGCAGGATCAGTGGGCTCCCCCTTTTTTTCAACACTCAAAGACACCAGCACATTCAGAGGTCAATTGTTTTGATCACTTTTGTTAATTACAAGAGGTTCCATCCTGTCCTCCATCCCCCTGGGCGGTGCTTTAGCTCTACCTTTGTTAAAGCTAGAGGAGAGTGACACTGAAAGCCCAGGCAGAGTGTCAGAGCAGGCACCAGTCCTTGCATCCAACATGCTCTATGGCCCAGCTCCCATTGCACACCCTGGGGTCTCAGGCTGACGGTTTTACTTTGCCAGCTCACGAGGACTTCTGTACAGTGTGAAAATACAGACCATGGGGCAGACAAAAACCTCTCACAGAAAGCAGCAGAATTAAATCTTCCAGGAACAAAAACACACCCTCCCTCACTTCTCTGACCTTCCCTTCTTTAATGTACAAAACCTGCGCACGGAAAACGAACTAAATGCAGCCCACACCCGCTGGAGCCAGCACCTCCTCAGGCCCAAGACTGGGAACGCCAGAGCCCTGTGCTCAGGCCCACGCCATCCTACCTCAGCAGCGTGGCTCCCAGGCCCTTGTAGAGTCCGGCGATGCCTTTGCTCCGCAGCAGCTCCCTGGTTATCTGGGTCGCTGTGGGGCGCCTTTCCACCGCCGGCTCGGCCGCCGCCGCCGCGGGGGAGGAGGAGATCTGGGCCTGCGCCGCCATGAGCTTCTTCTGTGCCGCTGGGGAGCAGAGCGCCAGCACCGGTCTGCAGGTGCCCCACAGCGGCCTCCTGCCGCCCGCTGCCGCGGGACACGGAGCGACAGGGGCAACACACCACGCACACAAAGGCCAGGCAGGTGCCCTGCAAGCTTTCCCCCCAGTCTACCCATCTCCCTCAGCCGGTCCCAGTCTCTGACAGCACTGCCACAGCACGACGCAGTCGGCTGCGCTCTGCCACCGGCTGGTTTGCCCGAGCCTGTCCCACACCATCTCTGCAGTACAGAGAACAGGAGCTGCTGTGAGCAGGCAGGGGACAGTCCCTGCTTCCAGGTGTGTCCCTGAGCCGCCAGTATAACAAACAAGATGTTCACAAATGAGACAGCTTCCCAAGTTCTGTTCTTTGCCTCCCTCCCCTGAAAGCAATCATTAACCTGGGGAGTTTCTCGGTCACACTGATAAACACCACATCCTGGTTTCTCCCACTTTTCCAACTGATGCACTTCGGCCCTTTGGCCAGAAGATGGAGAGCACTTCACTCTGTAAGTAATCCCCGGCACACCACAGCTCTCCTGCCACACAGAGAACAGGCTGTTCACAGCATCGAAAACCTCTCCTGAACCCTCAAACCACGGCTTAAATCCTTCCAACATTTTAAAATAATACGCACAAAGAGGATAAGGTCTGCAGCAAAACCAGTGAAGAGAGAAAAGAAAAAGTAAATCCGTGATTATTCAGGAATGCCACATCAAATGAGAGATTAAAGGACAAATTGGCCCGTTTTCCAGGAAGGGCCATAAACATGGTATCCAACAGTGTCATGCAGGGCTCCCGGGAAGTGAGGCCATAGCCCAGACTGACCTCTGGAAGAGAGTAAGGAAAGAGCAAGCAGCTCTTTCCCCCACAGTCTCCATGCCAGACTCTGGTCTCTGTTCTCACCAGAAACACTCCACAGTGTTTCAGCCAAAAGGCTCACACTCCCTCCTGTCTCTGCCTGCCAGCTCATGCCCACAGTCCCAAGAGCCTGGTCCCAAATCTCGTTCAAATCCAGTGCACTGGGAGAATTTTATTTACTGTTTCAACCAAGACAATTGCTGTTTTTGTCAGGGAGGAAAAAAAGAGTACAAGGGGAGACAAGTCATCTGGAAATAAAACATCCCCTTGGGAAGCTGTTAGGGAGGTGCTACAGAGAGGTAGAAGAGAGAAAAAATAGACATCAGAAAACATGGAGATGGAGGAAGCAGCACAGGAAAGACACTGGAGAATGTAATCCCTTCTTGGGTGCACAAGATCTACCAGGTTTGAATCACTCACAAGCTGACCACCCAGTCATCCCTCCTGTCTCTCCATCCACCGACAGCATTTGCTGTTTCACTTGCCAAGCCTATTGCTTTGAGCAGAAAACCCACTACCTTTGTAACTGCAAGGGCCTCTGCAAAGCCAGCTGAGCAAAGTGTGGGGGGAAGTAAGCTGGGAAGAGGAGGAGAAACTTCTGCTGCATCTGTGGTATCTCTGACGTGGGAGAGCAGGGGGAGGGAAAAGGGTTTTCTCCACTCATCTTCTCAGCTCTGCCCTGAAAGCCCAGTCCCAGCTCCTTCCCCTCTCCCTGCTCAGGGCACAGGGAAGAAAAGTCCACGTACCAATGCGTCCTGCATCCTGCAGCTGGATTTTGAGCATCTCCATGGGAGTGGTGACAATCACCTGGCAGGTACCCGCACCACAGCCTGCCAGCATCTCCCTCAGCAGTGTCAGCTTTTTCCTGCCCAAAGGAAAGAGAAAGAGTCCATCAGAGGAGGTGGCCAGGAATAACTTGGGCAGCTGGGTACAAGGCTCAGGGCACATCTCTGACCCTGGGAGTTACAGGAAAGGCAGCCAAGGGGAAAGCAGAACCTGCAAGGCCTGACAGTTCAGCACAACCCAGGCTTGGCATCTCTGCCAGCACCATCTGACCTGGAGAACAGACTCATTTTGTCCCCAGAAACAGAACATTCAGAAAAGCCACAAGCCTCATCAGAACAGCCCCAGACAGGAGCACACAGCTCCCTCCACCCATAGCCAGAGCACTGTAGCTCTCTTCCAGCCTGATGGTGCCCCTGGTCAGGGCACAGCTTTCAGAAAGGCTATCACTTCAGAGGGCAGCAGAGGACCTGAGCATTAAGGGGGATAAGCAGCTTTCCTCCTGCCAGCCTAGTCCTTTAAAAATTGTCAACAAACACAGACCACAGGACAAGGAGCAAGGAGGGAAAATATTCCACTTGCTGCTTTGGAGTTCTCTGAGAAAAGCAAAGTAAATAAACAGTGAATATGAATCAGGGAGGCAGTTCCTCTGTGATTAGGAGCTGTTTCATGTTACCAGGTTTTCCAAACCTGAACAAATAGCCTTTGCACTAAACTGGTCCTCCCTGAGAGACAAGGGATGGGATGGACCTCCAGCAATGAAAATTTGTGCATTCTCTGCGCTACAGAGCAGGGACTATCAGCAACATGTTCTCACACAGCAAAATTCAGCATTTCATTGCCCCCTCCATTCCAAAGCTATGAAAGAGCCCAGCTATGGTTAAAAAGAGGAATTTAGGATGTAAAACCTCATAAAATTTTCAGAAAGTGATGTGGTTTTGCCCTGTAAAAAAACCCTTTACGCCTTGGCACAAGAAAACACAGACTTGATTAAAAACTACACCTGACCTGCTCTTTTCTGAAAGGATTTTAAAAAGAAGTGTGTAATAAATCACACAGCCAGAAAGAAACAGCCTCCTCTTTTTTCTGTTTTAAATGCAAGTACCATTTTTACCTCCCCCAGCCCTGCTCTGCACCAATACCTCATCTTAACCTGCTCAAGGCGCATCCCTACACTATGGCAGAAGCAGTCCCACAGTGATATTCCCCATTCCCTTGCACAGCCCAGGCACACTCCCCTGCCAGGGGTTTTACAAGCACACACACAGCACAGCTATGGAGCAGTGGGCCAGCAAAGCAGTTTCATTGCCAACCCTACAGGAAAGGGAGGGCAGATGCACTGTAATCCTGCTGGCCCACCACGTAAGCTGGGCTGATTTCTCCACCTCTCATCTTCTCCAGGGAGGATATGAGAGCAGGGGATTAAAGGCACAGAGCCACAACAGAGATTACCAGTGACTAAATATAGAGCTCTTCTATAAGGCTGAAAGAAGGAATATTTCAGTCTCCCCTTTCTAAATTTCCCCGCAGATGAGGAACTGCAAAGAACAATCCCTCCCACGGAGTTACCCACACAGGTGCTGAAGTGTGCACAGCAGGCTTTCCTGGAGGTGTGGGAGAACTAGGGTGTGCAAATCCAGAGGCTCCCACTGCCACTGCCACTGCCACTTGGAGGTGGCCAGCTTGTGCCTTTTGGGTGGCCTGAAGCACAGCAGCAGTCTCTGAGTGGCTCGATACAATCAGCAGCAAGGCTGCACGATCCCCAGCCTGGCTGTGGGAGGAAGAAAACCACCCAAAGGAGATGGCTGCCAGAATCTCTCTTTGGCACAACAGAGCATCTCCTACTTTAGCAAGAGCCCTGGAGCATCCCTAGAGTACATATCTTCTGGCTTTCATCCAGGGTGACTGCTTTGATAACCATTTCAAAAGATCAGGAAGATTTGGCCTACATATTCATCTTGGACCATTATCCCAGCCAACTAAAGTCAGCCGTGACTTGACTGAACTCCATGGAGCTATGCCAGTATGACCCAAGGAAGGATTTATGCATGTGGGTGTATTTTAGAGATGCCAAACAGGTACATCAAAAGCATCTAGAACAAGGACTTTCAGCTTTTGGTTTGCACATCCTGGGAATTGGGGAGAGTCCAAGAAAAAAAGTAGCTTAAGATAAGCAAATCTTTTGACAGGAGGTTTAAAAGCTGCCATACAGGGGTCAAACTGCCTTTGCAAAACCTCACCAGTCTGCACATAAAAGGAAAGTTTGAAAACTGTTCATCTCTAGACAACAAAGGAGTTTAAATATTTAAGGCACCACTGGCCTTATCCTCAGTGGTTTAAAAACCGGCACATCTCAACTAACTTCAAAAGCTGCAACACCAGCAAAGATCTGGTCCTACGAATGCAGAAACCATCTTTTATCACAGCAAGAGAGTGTTAAATATAACATATACACAACAGCCTCAAATTCTGCACTGGCAGAAATCAGTTGTTCTACATTTTTTACTGACATACTATTAATTTGTGACAAATCAAAAATGTCAAATGGGAAGGGGGGAGATTCATGCTTGATTTAAATTAGAGTTTCAAACTAGAGCTGAAAAATAAAGTCAAAAAAAACCAGGAACTAAAGGTTTATAGAAGGCTTTTGGGGAGCAATCAGTTCAAAGATAGGCTCTCTAACAGCACTGATATATTGATGTCCCATGGGAGCAGTGTAGGATTTTCAAGTTTCTCAGAATCTTGACCATGTGGGAATTTACTGTGTTTGGGCAGGGACCAGAACCAGCTATTCTGGAATCAGGATGACAACATTTCCAGAAAGGAAATCTCTGAGCTAAAGAAATATCCATACAAAACAATCCATTTCTATTTCCTACCCAAAAGGCTACTGTCCCCAGCTTGGACATTACCTTCCTCACTCATAAAATAACCTCTGCCTGTCTGTCAGCCCAAGAGGTTGCAGAAAGCTCCCCAAGAATTTCAAAGCAGACAGAGCAGTTCCTTTCAAACAATTTAAATAGTGAGTCTTTGATATGGATTAGAAGACCAGCACACAGGAGTTGTCCTTCAAAGGAAGAGCACCCTCTCTGCCATAGTCACAGGGGGATGTGCACACAGTCACTTCCTTTAATCCAAGCCCTGATTTTCCAAGGGGGAACAAGCTACTGCAACTGCACTTCAGAAAAGCTGGAGCTGTGATGTTGGAAATGTAAAAGCAATACAGCTCCCACTACAAGCTCCCTCTCACTTCTAGTGCCAGCTCAAAAATGCCTCAGACAAGCCAAATAAAGTACTGATGTGGAACAGATACATCTCAAAGTAACACTGCCAGATTAAATGTTGATCTGGAAGTCATCATTCCAGGTATGTGCAGGAGCTCTGTGTTGCATGTTTGGACTAAGTCAAGAGGAGGCTGACTCTGTACCTGCACCAGGTTTGCCTGGCAGTAAATCCCAAGTGTTTTGTTCCAATGTGAACATTTATGGAAGCGAACAATGGACAGGGTAACATGACTGAGCATGTTGAACACAGACACAACCCACGTTTCATCCCAAGACATGTGCCTGGAATGATGACAAGGACAATGCTCCTCCCATGGGTGCATTCTGTGATTAAACAGCACATCTTTATCTCCCTCCAGATTAACAGTTGAAAGTGCATTTACTTTTTGGCTGACCTTTGATGTCAACAGCTTCAACCCACTGCAACTGCCTGGCTTCTGTGTGCTAAATAAAAGAGCTCTCCCCCAACAGCTGTTCCTGAATGGGCACAGTGACATTATCAGCTCCTGTCTCCTTCTCAAGGGAAAGGGAGAGATTTCCCCACTTCCAAGTCTCAGTGTGTTGGATGAGAGCTACCTACATTAAAGAAGTGTCTGAGTATCCAGTGGATAACTCAGGAGAGGCTGCCTGGGCACACAAGTGCCAAAGAAGGACCAAGCACAGTGTGTGCAGGGTGATACAGCAGCTCAGCAGCAGGACTAGCAGCAGCACTCCTTCTTCTTAAATTGAGAGCCTCGCTTTACAGCCTGACTAAGAGTGTTCTGCAGCTCAAGGATCATCCAAGCCATGCAATTGATACTTAAACTCATGCCACAGAAGAGATGGTCCAAGTATTTTAGGAGAGCCTGAAAGAAGAGCAGAGGAAGGAAAGAGCCCTGGGGAGATATATCAGCTGGGAAGGCAACGGACAACAAGCTCCAGGCTCCACATCTGCATAAAACTGAAGGAAAAATACCTTGCTTGTCCCAGGATTACCAGTTGGCTATTTCTCTTCCCTGTGCAAAGATACAGGAGGAAGCAGAATGGAAAAAAATTTGCCAGCATCAGCAGAGGCAGAATTAAGTCAGTCATGCTGGTCTTCCTAGGAATCCAAGCTGCTAAGACAGCAGATTGCCAGCCTTTGCTTCAGAACAGCAAACAAAGTAAAGGTCAAGATTAAAGAGGACAGGATGAGTAAGGGAATAACACCTTGGAGAAGAGCAGAAGGAAACTCATCCAGGGACACTGGAAGTTTTTATGAGCAACAAATTGCTTATGTAAAAAGGCATGAGACACGTTTTACTGCAGCCAAGGCAGAAATATTTAACCAAGAACCTGAAAAATGAACAAAACCTGGCAAACACATGCCCAACAAAACAGTTATCTGGCACTCCACACGTGGGAGATACACACGAAACCTTGTAGGATGCCTTAAAGGAACTGATTTTATTAAGTGTTTAACACCCAGATTCAAAGAGGATATAAAACCCAGGTAATATTTAAATCAATCAAAGAGGCCTCACACACTGAGCACCCAATAATCAATGATGTACTTTAAATGCTGGTGTACTATCAATCTAAACTGCCTTCTCAGCTTCATACCCAAGTGCTTCATAGTCAAGCATTTCACTTAGCACTGATGACTCCTCACATCCTCTGTTCTGGACAATGAAGCCACTCCTATTTTAACAGCAGCCATGAGACTGAGTCTCTCAACACATGCAGCTTCAAAAAGCCAGAGTTTAAAAAAATCCCATCTGTTTTCAGCAGCCTGAGGACCTGGGGTTTCCCCTTGCTCCACATTCTGCCTTCCCCAGCCTAGCGAAAGCTGTTCCCCACAGAATCACACAGGAACAAAGACCTGCCTGGAGACTCTTCTGTGGGCCACCTTCTTCTCCAGGAACTGCAGAGGCTCTTAGGTCAAAATCATCACAGGAAATCACTTGACCCTTATCGCCTTTGACAGTCATAGTTATGGGGTGTCCCTCAGGTTTTTTTCAGTACCTTGGTCTCCCTCCTCTCCTCCATGGCATAGCAAGCAAGCTTTCAGCACACACACAACTCACTCAGGCCTCCTTCATTCCTAAACAATCAGGACAGCCTGGAAGGACCAACTCGGTTTTGTTTCTTGAGAAAACAAAAAAGCTGTAGCTGTAGGCTGTCATAATGGCCTTGACATCAAAATAGAAACTGGCAAAGAAATAGAAACTGGCAAAGAAGCAGAAATGACGTCTCCCAGCTTGTAAGCACACATGCTCCCTGCACCAGAAGGAGGGAAAAAGCATGGAACGGGCAGGAGTGCCTTCCTGAGTTAGTCTGAGGGTGGAGAGAGCTGCAGGAATACACAGCTGCACACTCAGGGAGAGAGCTGCACCAACTAGAGTGTGAGATCCCTTGTGAGGATCTGCTGCCCCAATGCTCTACCCCCAGCAGTGTCCAAGAGCAGAGTCAGGGAAAAGGGAGTCTAGCACAAAACTGTAGTGATAACATTCCTAAAATACTCTTCCAGCAATGCGCAGTCAGGAGCTTCCTACACCACAGGTGCTGTTTTCAGTCTGGCCTTTCAAAAATAGGCTTTATGCCACTTTTTTATCCTAGCAGTTTAAAAGCAATTTCAACACTAAGTTTTTCAAAGGATAAAAATAAATACATTAATGTACACTGAAAGCTGTTGTTTAACTTGAGGCTACTTTGAGTCATGCTGGATTTGCCACACTCTCTCTGGTCCACACATGCTTCCTCCTCTTGCACATTGAGGTCTATTTTAATACCACATATTTTAATCAGCAAATACTGGTAGAACATGCATATTTTATAAGAAAAGGATTACCAACTCGTGCAACATATTTCAAGCAAGACAAGTGTTAGATGCTTAGCACAAAGGCATTCAATGTAAACAGGTCTAGAAGATTTCTGCAGCTTTGAGTCAGAGCATCCTTTGGGATACTGACCTAAGGGCACAGCAGCTGTGAATATACACAGCAGACAGACTGGCTTGTGCAAAAAGGACTTTGATGGAGCTGAACCAAGATCTTGCTGATCCAGCCTTACGTTGATCCTAACCCCCTCACTGTGCTTTGCCCAATGTAACACCTTGACTCATGCAATTACATATCAAGAAATGAAACCACATTCATGTGCCAGGCAGCTTCAGGCTTCACCTTTCTAATCCCAAGTTATTTTGTTATTCATAACTAGGCTTTGGCTGGAATTGTGAAATAGGTAGCCCAGCCTTGTGATGTGCTAGCAGGTATGTACCCTTTTGGGTCCTGGGTAGGAGAGGCCTTTAAATTCCAGCACTGCTAATCCTGCCCCATCTTACTAAGGCAACTGGGGAGGATGGGACAGAAGCATTCCAAGGGAGAAAACTGCCAGATCCCACATTCATAGCCTATACCAGCCACAGCAAACCTGTAAGGCATTTTTCTTCCCATCATATTTTGGGGTGACATTTCTAGGTAGAAATACCTTAAATCACCTACCACAGTAGTATCAAGGCTCTGCCTCTCTGTCCAGCTCATGCTGGCTGCCCTCAAGAGCACAGCTGACCAGACTTCACTCATCCAAGCTCCCCATGGTGGTTAAATGAGATGAGTGACTCTGATTCCACATGCTGCCTAGCTCTTGTCACCTAACTGTGGTCCAATGTCTCTTTTCTCTAAAGGAACTAAAATGCTCTGTGTTGAGACACAAAGACCTCCCACTACCTGGGTGGTATCATGCTCCTGCTCTAGGTCACTGTAGTGCCAGACCCATCAGTATGTAAGATTTAGGAGAACAGGGTGTCTTGCTCTTGGAAAAATTCTCTAGTTCCTTTATTCTGAATTAAGTGAAGCATATCATCCTTGTCATGGGTGCACCAGCCAGTGACCCAAAAGTCAAAATGGAAGAGGTCTGAGTGAAAACCTCAGCTGCTCATGGAAACAGCTGCATGCCACTTACCCAAAGACTTGTTCAAAGCTGGACTCAGCACTGAGGGAGACACACATACTTGTCCTCTGAGGAAGCCTTTACCTCTCATGGTGCAGGACACTGACTGACAGACATGTCCCCTTTTAATGGCTGAAACATCACAGCAGTGATGGCTCTCCCAGAATGCCAAATATGTTGCAATGCTAGTCTGATTTCTTCCATGGAACTGTTCCCTTAGTGGCAGTACAAGGTGTGGCAGCTTGGCACCTTTTTGGGCCTGCACAAGCTACTAAGCCCCCACTTTGCAGGTGGTGGCAAAGAGCTGTGCTGCTGTTAACTGCAGTGCACCAAGGTGTGCTGGGCTGTCTGCTGCAGGGATGAGACACACCACTTGGTAGAGGACATCATTACCTCCCACTGTCTGAACAGAGCACAGAAGAGACACTATTCAAAGACTTGAGTCAGAAAATCATGAAGAGCTGTGAGCCGATGAGTCACACGGACATATGTTAGCTGCTACTTTAAAGGACTCCAGAACAAAAGGAAAAAAAAAAAAAAAAGCACAGGAAAAAAATGGATTCTCAATCTGTGTCAGTCCACAATCTCCACTGAAGTTGTTGAGACACCGATCTGCAGCAGCCAAGACTGACGTGATATGTTTTGGGAAGTTGTTAAGCCCAGTAATTGTGCTGGAGCTTTGCATTTTCACTGAGGCCCCACCCCATAACTATTGATGGGAATTGCTGGGATCATATCCCAAGCAGGCTGTCATTTTAGCTACTGTCACTGAGGACTGGAGACAATGCTCTTGTCTGCCTCTGGGGAAAGGCCTCTCTCTGATGGGAGACACAACTATTTCCCATGCAATATGGAAAACATCTTGGTGAAAGCAGCATTAAATATTCAGGATCCAGCTCCTCTCAACTGCTCCAGCTTATGCCTTTTACTGACATTTAATTCACATGAACCAAACTCCTCTTGCAAGCTGAACAGGTAATTTTATTCCTTCAGCATTTATTTGAAGGTCAGCTGCTGCAAGTGCCCTTAGTCAATTCAGATTTACCACCTCTCTAAAACTATTTTCAAGTACAAAAGGAGAAGAGGGGTGCTAAGTTTGGGGTCTATAGAACTTGACTTGATACCTTTTTGAGCCAAAAGGAGCATAAGAGGATCCAATAGGATGCTGAGGACAAAAGTCCTCCCAGCAGCTGATCAGTGAGCAATGATCAGTGACACTGGGTTCCTCTCGAATACTTAGACTACACATTCTGGATCTGCTAACCTTGGCTTAAATCTGGGACTATTTTTAGAAGCTTGAATAAAGAGCAGTCATCCAGTGGAGTGCTTCACGCTTCCCATTTTAGACATTGCATCCTTAGCCTGAACGTAATCACCAGCTGAGCTGTTCAAGGTCAACTCATATTTCAGTCCTTGCACTATCCCATTCCACCTTTTCCTGATGTCTCACCAGGCGTGTTGCAAGAGTCGGTGCCTTTTAAGCTGACTGCAGAAGGTCAACTCCCTACTCACCCATCTTTGGAGAGGTGATGCCGGAAGAAGTCATTGGCTGCCAGTTTGATAGCCTTTTCTGGTGTCACTAGAGTCAGGTTCACTGCAGCCCCTGGGCAAGGAAAAGAGAAAAAGGCCAATGGATAATGAGAATAACAGAATTGTTAACTGGATCTTTCAGGAATGTGTTGTAACTTCTGCACAAAGCCACAGACAGAAGCTGGAGAGCTCCCAGTGCACCAAAGGGATTTAGAATACAAAACACCACTGAAAATTAACAAGCGTTTCTGCCTCCCAACACATTGAGTTTGTGAAAACATCCCCAGATGTGTTTCTACTGCATTTGCCATATGTATTTTGTAATTTCTTCAGCTTCACTACTACCTCCCACCATGTATACATGCATCCTTGTCTCTCATCCAAAGATGCACTCCTATGAATTCAGAAGGATGTAGATCAAACCTTCAGAAAAGAAGTACAAGATGGTTTAACAACCAGTCCCAACTCCTTTGCAAATATTTTGTGATACTGAGAAGCAAAAGACCCCCTGCCCCGCCTTCTCAATGGATCCCTTCGCTGCTTCCTCCCCAAAAAACACCTGAGCAGCTTGAATTCTAAGCAGCTCAGAAAAGGCAGAGCCATTGAAAGAGCTGGAGGTTGGCTGAAGTCACCTGGCTCATCTGCACAGAACCAGCTCTAGACCAGCCCTTAGAGCAAAGTGACTTCCCCTGTGTGTCACCACTGGGTGTCACCCCCAGAACAGCCACTGCTGAAGTGGCTTTTTGCACACCACAAGCTGCAGCACACAGAAATTCCCCTCTGAGCTCCATGGCAAGGCTTGCTGGGGGACCTGGGGTGTAAACAAGCCTTGGCTCCCTGCATCCCCCACCCGCTGGAGTGCCCTTTTGTCAGGGGCGACAAACAGCAAATCCCTGTATTGTGCCTGTCACAATGAAAGGCCTGCATGGCCTGGCTGGCTGCTGTTGGCCATGAACACCAGTATTAGTGCAACATTAGTGCAACACAGTGGCTGGGAGCAGCTTTCAAGCTGCCCTGGGGGCAATGGGGTGAGGGAAGGGACAGTCCCTTCCCAGCAGAGTGGGGTTTGCACCATTAGATTAACACTCCAGAACATTCTCCTCCATTTAAATCCTACGGCTCTAAAAGTCCTCCAGTAGATATCCTCAAGTTCTCCCTACCAGCACTGAAATGTACTGAGCTCCAAGCCCTCCAAAGGAGCCACACTTGAGACTAGTTAATGGCCTAGAATACCTTTGTAAGAACAAACACAAATACAGGCATTTATGCTTGTCTTTGAGATTTAAACAATTTATCCCAAAGATTCATATTCCAAAGGGAAGCAGCCAGAAAAGCCTGTACCCCCACTAGGCTCCAAAGACGTGGTAGGCTTCATTTTCAGGACCTTTGAACCCAGGTTGACAGGAGCTATAAGGGCTAAACACACCTAGAGAAAGTCAGCTCAATCCTTTATTCCTTGGGATGGACTCCCCTCCCTTCAAAAACTTCAAGACATAAATTTAGGGGGACTTTCCTCAGATTAGGAAGCAAAGTCACAATGGGACTTCTGGGACCACTACAATGGGGAGGGGGACAAAGGAATCCTTAGCTCTACCCTCTTTGCTCAGAAGACACACCTCCACCATTCAGAAAATTGCAGCAGGAAAAGACAGCCTTCGCTGCACAGGGCTGGGCAGCCCAACACATATTCCCCCCTTTCAACTCCCATGTTCAGATTTTGCAGAAAATACAGAGTAGTGCTGCCTCCTAGCACGCCAAAGCAATGCTTCATTCCCACTGGCCATGACATCCAACAATGCCATCATCTTTCACAGTACACAAATCAAATAGCAGGGAGCATGGCAGGCCTCTCACACTTCTGGTTCTAGGCAAACTTCTTAGGGCACCAGTGATTGTGCTGCTTCAGTTTGATATTTTTCCTACACATCACGTCCCCTCTGCCACGGCTCTTGCACACACACAAAGAGAAGCCACACAGAAATGACCTTCATGCTCCACACCCACCTTTTAATGCCAAGCATATCGGGAACTACAAAGCAAATCCACACATCCTAATTTTAAGTGGAAGTAGCTACCCATGAAGTGTCTCCTCAAATGCCAAGCTGACGACAACTTCAACGACACTCCCAATAGCTATGAAGTGTAACACCTGTACACTGACACACCATGAATAACCCTTTCCTTGGAAAAACAAGGAGAGAAAGGAAAAAAGCATAAACCTGCTACTCTTAACACCAGTGCAAAGAGTTCACAGAAAGAAAGCAAACAAACTCCAAACTATCAAGCAAGAAGGACACTTCCAAGAAGTACACTTCCATGCTCTGACCTCCTTCAGGAACCAAGAGGTTTTCACAAAGTTTCTCTTCAATTGCAAATAAAACAGAGGGTAAAAACACAACATACAGGAAAAAAAGTTAATGAACCTGAGTTTTCTCCTACATCTTTGATATTTTCAGTAAAGCTGCTTAGCAGAGAATGGATAATCCCTGTCCTGAATAATCCATAACTTCAATTTACTGGAGGAGGAGAAATTAGATACTCCAGCTGCTGGCTGTATGCTTTCCACAGCATTTTCTTTCTGCAAAATCTCCTCAATTCTGCCCATGCCAATGGGTACTTCCCTAACTAAAGCCAACCTTGGCCTACAGGCAATGCTACATGTACCACAAGCAAAGACAGACAAACAGAATGGAAAAATAAACAGGAATCAATAAAAAAACCAAAGCTTTTTGAAAATAAGTAAGGAAGCACTACAAAGAACAAAATCACCAGGGGCAAAACTAGCTGTTTGCCAACCAAACTTGTAGGTGCCCTCTTCTCACCAAGCCTTGTTTTTTTATTAAAACACATTTCTTACAGAAGCCCTTATACACCACCAGCAACCTACGTAACAGGGAGATTGAGTCATCCCCATGCAGCACTGGGAGATATTATTAGCAGAGGCCAGGGAAGGCTGCCACACTACTGCAGCTGAAGTGCAGCTGCCCTCCAAACGTCACCAACAGCAAAGGGAACTTCCTCAGCCTGATCTGGGCCTTTGGCTCCTGCCAGCTTGGCTAAACACTTGGTCTGCAAACAGCACTGGGATTGCTCAGAACATGTGCTGGGATCTTTAGGTGGCTTCTGGCTGGACTGCAGTAGGAAGCTGACAGAGTATCTCTCCAAGGTCCCCTATCACTGATGCCCATGGGGACCAGAAGCCCACAGGCACTATGGATTCATTCACTTGGCATCGTGTTTTAAGGCTACACACCATCAATTCCTTGAGCACAGACAGGGCTAGACAGCACCATCCAGCATCAAGGCACTGCTGCTATACAGATGCTATGGGAAAAAACATGAGGGAACCCTCTTCTTCCTGTCCCAAACAAATCCAAGAATCCCTGTAACTTTTGGGGAAGAACTTGAGGGAAATGTTGGGATTGCCTTATACATCATACAGTTTGCTATGGGCTACTCATAGCAAAGACTGTTTGCCCAAACAAATATCTTAAAAGGTAACCGCAGAAAAGCATCCTACAAACACAAGCCACTCTCCTGTCTGCACTGAGGAGATTTCATTCACACATGAAGAAGCCCTGAAGTCACACAGCAGGAATGGATGTGACCAAACAGACCCTTTCTGTCCTCTGACAGAGGTCAAAGGATCTGCAGGGACAACTGACGTGCTTGTGACTCTTCCATGGGGAGCAGCAGCTGCTACTTTAGCACATTAACATATAATCCTCCCAATTTCAGCTTAAAGCCTGCAAATAAGAGCTTGTGAGTCATTCAGCAAATTCTGCTGGGGAACTAGGACAGCTGGAGGGAGCAGGAACCAATCCCACCACCTGATTTCCATCTTTCTCTGTCTGCAAGGCTCAGACATCTCTTCACCTTCTTTCCAGAAAAGTACTCACACAGTCTTCATGGACCTTGGATGAGGGAGGGAAGGGCTGCTCATGTCAGCTCACAGAACTGAGGCACACAGACCAGGACTGCTGATCTTGAAGTACTCACATTTGCACCATGGCCATGCTGAAGTATCTATAATTTTCTGGATAAAGCTGGAGCTATTCAAAAAAGGCCTCTCCAACCCAACTCCTGATTTAACAGTCAGAAGTAATTTCAAACAACTATCAGCACCTTGAACACAGTTAGGGACATGGACCAAGCTGACCAGACTTGGGAAAGGTTGTGAAAAGAAAGAGGTATGCAAAACCCTCTGCACCCTTCTACTTGGGGATGACAAGTGGCCTGGAGATCCACATCCCCTCTACCACTCTAAGCCTTAAAGGACTAAGCTGTCTCTCCCAAAAGTCCTGATTCTCACAAAAACTCTTGGTCCTACAGTCTCCCCTGTAAGTTTCCTCAAACAGCTTCTTCCTTCTGCCTCCTGCCAAGCAGCCTGCCAGGGCACATTTACAGCCAAAGTTAACAGAAGCTCGAAATCCTGGCTAAGAACACAGAAGCAGACAGATTCTGGAAAAAATCAAAGGGGAACACGTCACTGCTAGCATCAAAGATGGAGCTTGCCAGGGTTCCTTGAGGTTATTTGTCTTGTTGCCTGCTCCCAGGAAAGCTGATGCAAAGCAGCCAATCCATCCCTGCCATCCACCACACTCCCCTGAAACGCCCACCAGGAAGTTGGGCAAGAGATGCTGCCTGAACATCCAGTGCCTGCTCCTGGGCTGGCCAGCCACAATGCCTGTGTTTCCTTAGGAGCAGGGAAGAAGCAGCAAGAGACACCACGCATGCCAAGAGCAAGATGCCAGCATCTCTGGACTTCCACTTGAAAAAACAAAGAGCAAGGACTCAACTTTATTATAGTAGCATAGCAATCATAATCAGGCTTTATCAGGGACTGAGTGCCACCAAGAATGCTATCTGAGCACCCAGATAAAAACTGCAGATGCCAGGAGGTGACTATCAGGACACAAAATGAACCAGAGCTCAGGGTCAATGAAGCCAGTTGGAGTGTGTTGCAAGCCAAGGAGGTATTCCATGTTTTCTTCTGCTACAAGTAAAGTCAGGATTTGGCCTGCTGGCCTCCTCTCCTCAAAATCTTTAAAAACTTACAGGGATTTTGTGTTTAAACTATAAAAGGTATAATGTCAGCTGAGGATCTCACTGCTCTAATAGACAGCCTGAGCCAAGAGATTTCTAGCAGGTCAGCACACAACAACCAAACAGCTGAAGCTCCACCCTGAGCCAACCTCTGATTTTTTTACCTTCCCAAGGGAGTTTTTTTGGAGGGCTTTTTTCATTGCAGCTTGTCTTAATGCTTGAACAAGGCACTTGGGCATGCTTGAGACAGCAGGCCTGACCATACTGGTGGAGGGCTTTGACATAAATTCAATCATTAACCACAGAACTTCAAGAGTTGATTTGCTACTGCCCCTCTGTCAAAAGTTACCATGCCCAAGCTGGGAAACATAATATACAGTCCTGAAACAAAGTCCAGCCCTTTAACTGCTAGTAAAGATGAACTTCACTAAGTGGTAAGTTTTAACACCAATACAGTCATGAGGAGGACTCAACTCCTCAGTGGTAGGTATCTGAATAGACATCTGCATGGAGGAGTTTATTTTAGAAACAGCTGCACTGTTCAACCTCCTAGGATACTGCCAGGTTATTGCTTTATATGCCAGAGAACAGAGCTTTTCCTCCTACTTACGCACCAGTGCTTCCAACGCAAAAGCTGTGCTGTGCCTGAGTCAGCTGTACTTACCTCTGTACATGCCAAAGTAGCCTTCCGACCGAATTGTTTTAATGAGACAGTCAGACCTGCAAACAGAACAGAGGGAGATGAACCACAGGACCTCAAAGGTGGGTGAGTGCAGAGAAAAACAAAGCAAATTTCTTGGAGTGGTTTCCATTTACATTCTGTCAGCAAAACCCTCAGCTGAGATGGGAAGCGCGTCAGCCTCTGAATGTGCCATTGTTGAGGCCTGAGTCCAATTCAACCCCCTAATTCACAGGGGCTTTGGAACCCCTGGCTCACCCTGCACATGCTGTCTACTTTCTAGAAACACAAAGGGAGAAGTGTCACTGCAAGGGCTGTTTATCCAGGGTCCCCTGTGGCAAATGCACATGAGATGCTCTAACAAGCAGATCCCCGTGTACGCATTTTTAAATCCAGCTCTGGAAGCAAAATGAGGGGAGCCAAACCCCCCATGCTGACTTGTTTGCCTTGCTCTGTGAAATCTGACACAAGGCACACAAACATGAGATGACCTGAACACTCAGTCATCTGTGGCCTCCCACGCAGATTAAAGCACGCACTTTTAACACATCAAGTCCCACAGCAGGCAGCAAGCACTCAGGCTCTTGCCCTGAGAAGAGCGCAGCAGGGTACAGCGCTCCAAGGGGAAAACTGTGCTCCAAGGGGAAAAATGTCATCTTCCCTGTTGCAAACACATTTACTAAAAATGGGAAAACTCTGCAGAGCACTGGAATGGCTCAAAGGCTTTGAAGGCACAGACACACACACCTAGCAAATCCAAAGGCATGGCTCAGGAAGGCTGCACAGATTCCCAGGCAGGGTCTGGACCACAGCTGCATGAAGCTGGGATGCTGCCTTTAGGATCTTTGGGAAGAGACAGGTACTTGCTCTAGCCATAGAGGAAGGGAGAGGTGCACATGCATGTATGTGTACATAATTTAAGGAATAAAAGGCTCTTTTAAGCAGTAGTAAGAGAAGTGTGGCTGATGAAAACACAAATACATTTTTAAGAGATTTGACAACACAAGGAGTAAACTTCTTCTCAGCTCTGCAGTAGTGCTGAGGTGGAAGAGAAGGAAATACAGAGCTCCCTTGAGGGCTTTATGGCCGTACCTGGGCAAAGACTGTTCTTGAGTTATTTGTGAAGAGCCCATCCTGCATTGCTACCAGTCATGGCAATGAGTTTCCCCTCTGCTGGGACTCCCTGAATCCTCTGCCATCTCATCTTTCACACATTCCACCCCAGCCCCTGCAACTTGCACATGCTTATCTCCTTCCGAGCAGCCCCTCCAACACATCTGCAAGCTCCAGAAATCTCAGTGCACCTTCCTCCTATCCCTCCCATCAAGTTCTCACACTGCAGTGCTGGAGGCAACACATTTTCCCTGAGCCAGTGATGCTGCTTTGAACAAACTGCAGCAGGGAGAGGAGTGAGAAGAGCTGCTCCCCACCATATTCATACAGCTGCATCAGGATAGAGCTTGCATTTCACTTAAAGCCCCTCAAGCTGCAGCAGAACAAGATGCAGCCAAGGCCACATCCAGCTTTCTTCTCTCCCTGGAAAAAGGGAGCCAACAGGCAACTAAAATGATACTAAAATGAAACCTCCACAATAACATACCTGGGGCAGCACAGCCCAAAATCCAAGCTCTCTCCAGCCCTCAGAAGTCCTCCAGTGTCTTTGTCTTTTTAAGGTGAAAGGTTCCCCTGATGCCAAAGATCTCTTGAGCCAAACAGAAGTAAGGCATGCTATCTTCAAGTAAGATAGCCAACATTTTAAAGGAACTTGCTGCCTTTCCTGGGTGTTCAGCAGACACCAGGTAATTAGTGTAATCAGGAAATCTAGTATTGATGGGAACACAGCATTTCCAGAAAAATAAGCTGCTGTAACAGGGAAATCTTTCTTAGGAAAGCTCAGCCCTTCCTGTTCTTAGAAGCAGCCATTTCAAATATACAGGGTAAATCTTATGTATTCCTTAACAGCTCCTCATCTCACAGCAATTCCTGGCTATGGAGCTGACTTGCATTTGACTGCTGGAGGTTAAAAGCCTCTCTCCTACCAAGCTCCTTTCCAGGCATGAGGCATCCTGGCATGCAGTCCCAAGGGGTGCCTACAAGTTCTTCAACGTGCCCAAACTCCTCCTGATGTCAGTTCACAAGGATAAGTGATCCTCAGGAAGGTGAAGCAATCTACAGCAGGAGCAGGACACAACAAAAGGGGATGCAAAGCAATATGGGTGGCCATATCCTGCCAACAAGCCAGGGCACACTGACAGTGCAGGGAACAGAGAGCACAGGAACTATCAAGGGAAGCACCAGAGCCTACAGCCTAAGCTCATGTCGTCAGCTAGAGTAAGGAGGCACAGAGACTAAAGCCATCAGCATAGAGAGCATTTCCTTCCTATTCCCCCTCTGCCTCAAAATTCTCCTGGGCAGGAAAGAGGAAAAGATGATGTGGAGGAGTAGGGATCAGGTTACACTAGTTCTAAACAAAGTAGTAGGAAGACAGGACATACCTCACCAGTCCCAGTCCCTTCCTCCCCTCAATACCACAAATTATTTTAGAAAACTAAGGCCTGTCTCTGGTTCTCAGGATAAAGCATCTTGTGCTAAGCGTGGTACACATTCCCACAGCAGATATGCAGCCCTAAGCACTCGACACAAACTCCAAGTGAATTTGGTGGGCTTGATACACTCATATCTTCTTTTCCTACAGGTGCAGAACCTGGGGTTTTTTGGACACTGGACGGCTGGTCCAACTATAGCATGTGTTAGCCTGTGATCCTTCAAAAGATCTACATGCAATGCTCTAGAATGGGAATGAGTGACTGCTTCCTCTTTTTAAAACTGACACAGCAAAGGAAGGATCTCCAATATCAGAGCAATGGAAACAGAACAGAGGAAGAAACTCCCTCAGGTACCTGACTAGCTCAGCAGACTCCTTGTGTTCGGGATCAAGTGATGGGGATTCCTTGTGCTTTGGTTTTGAGCCCTGGCAGCAGTGAACAAGCTGCTCCCAAGCGAGGGATGCAAACACATGTGCCCCCTGAAGAGGACTCCTCTGCTCGGCTCAGCAGCCTCAATACCTGCTCTATTTGCTTCATCTGCTCTAGCACAGCTTGGCTCCAGACTGTCCCCTGGCTTTCCTGAGGACAGCCCAGTTCCTAGAGATGCTGAGCTCGCCTGAAAGAGGTAACAAAGTGGAAGGACTCCGTGCGGAAAGCCCCGAGGATGGTGCCCGTGTGGGCAGTACTCACAGGCTGGTGTACATCCGTTGACCATTCTGCTGGTTCTGCAGGCGAGTTTTTGCCAGGTCAATGGGAAATACACAAGTGACCCCGATCAGCCCAGCTATCCCTCCATTGATCAGCTTGGCAGGTAAACTGTAAGGGGATGAGACAGAGAGAAACAGATGTCTTAGCACTGGGTAATATCAGGGAAGGGAAAGAGGAAAGAGCTGAGCTCTTCTGCGTGACCAGAGTTAATGCATTGCTGTGAGACAAGGCTGTCCCCCCCAGCACAAAGGAAGCTCTTCCACAAAGCAAAGCTTGGTTCCTGCTGTGTATATGGGGAGGCAGAGAAAGCAGCACATACCATCAGCACAAACCACTGATGAGTGGAGTGGAGCCAAACACCTAACCCACACATTACTAGGAGCAGGAAAAAATCCTGTTGCCCAGGACCCGAGGATTTCTGTTGTCCCTAGAGGAGAAAAGACTGAGTGCTGGACCATCTACCATGTGGACAGCCTTCAGTTAGGGCCTGATGGCATCCGAGCCAGCAGGTTTACTGACAAAGGCTTTGCTGCACCACAATCAGATCCGCAGCTAATGAGAGGTTCGTGATACATCAGCTGCTACCATCATGTGGGAATAGGCCCAGCAGAAGCACCCAGCTGGCAGCCACGGAGCAGATGGCTGCAGCCACGGGAAACTGCTTCCAGACCCATCTCCCAGGGCCAGGGGAACACACACAAAGCAGCAGCCCGGCAAAACCACCGGGCTGGCAGCCTGCATGGCTGCAGATGTGGAGACGTGAGCTCATACCTCTGGGGGAAATCAAAACCTGGCTCGCTGCACGTGCTTCCGAAGCACGGGGCTTTTTCCAGTCCCCTTTGTGCTCCCACAGAGAATTCTTGCAAGTGGCACTGAGCGAAAGCCACATCAGCTAAACATGGGTTCCCAGCAAATTCAATTAAGAAAAATGTCCTGCACTTACATGCTCAATAAACCACTGCACACAGAGACAAAGAAAGCCTGTTTGAGTCAGCTCCCTCCAATAAAGCACAGGATATGGCTCCCTGAACGCAGGATGTGTCAGATATTAAGCTGGTGGCTGACAGCAGTCCTAGACTGCAGCTCGGTGAGCCTGCAAGGCCTGTCCTCCCATGGGGGGAACTGGCACACTGCCTTTCATGGCAGTGACTTGCTGTTCTGGATGGGGGGACAGACTGCATTACCCTCTGGAGGCAGCAGTCTGAGGCTGGCCAAGGCATGGTGGGGTGAAGCCCTGCAAACATCTTCCCCCCAGCAGCACTCCAGAGCACTCTGCATCAAGGGGCAAATGCAGAGAGGATCAATAAACAACCATGCTTCAGGGAAAGGAAGGATATGGAGACTCAAGGTTTCAACTTGAAGGGTCCCTGAGGGAAGCAGACAAATGAGGGATGGAAAAAATATAAAAGACTGTCCACAAGGGCTAAGCACGATCTTGACACCTCAGGACTGACATACCTTGACATACTCCTTTCAGCCTCTCCTGTCCTGCACTTTAAGCTCCTTCTTCCTCAACACCTGCCAATACAACACACACAGCCCCAGGGCTGGCACAGCTGGAAGAAGAGGTGCCAAGGACAGGCAGACAGATCTGAGCTCAGCCTACAGCTCCAAACTAGACAGTGCTGACTGAGATTAAATCAGCACAGCACTTCAGGAAGGCAGGCTCAAATCAGTGCACAAGCTCAGTGCAGAGCCAGGCTTTCAGACCTCAGAACAAAAGGAAAGTTGCCTCAGGGATCTTTGTGCCACAGTCTGAGAACAGAATAGATTTGCCTGCAAACTCCTACACTCAACTTGTTCTCAGGACATGGGAAAATTTCAAACAGTAAGCTTCACATCATTGTGCTCTCCTTATTTAACCCATAATCACACCGGAGGAGGAGGTTACAGACCAGATAAAAGCGTGCCAGGATGGAGAAACCACAGAGAAGGAAGGTGTTTGAAGACAGGATCACCTCAGCCTCCCCAAATTCAGCTCTGAAGTCACTGTGGGCAGGTCACAGACTGTGAGGCACAGCCAGTGCCCCCTTCTAGCCTCAGCACTGTCATCGCTTCTCTAAGTGTCCCTGAAACATCTGGGACAAGCAAACACTTGTCTTTCTCAACCTGTTCCAACAGTGAAATCATCACAGGGTTTATACCAGGTGGGACTGAGACACAGACACAAGGTCCTGCCTGCTGCTACTGTAAGTGCAAGAGATTCCCCAATTTCAGCCCAGACCCCAGCAGTAAAGGGGAATCATCTGATGTGCCTCGGCAAAGCCAAAAATTCCCCTCTGCCTGTGGGGAAGAAACCCTTGCTCAATATTTCCATCACACCTGAATCTAACCATCCAGATTTCCCCCTGAACACTGCAGGGGGAAACTAGAAGGGATGGACACAGGGCAGTATCCAGCAAGACACTGAGATTAAGTTCCACATGCACTGCTGCAGAAGCGCAGTGCCCTTGATCTCACCATGCAGCAAACCACTGCTGTTGATTTTAGTCTTTTGCTATCAATCTTGTTCCACTAAGGGGTGTCAGAAACAAATCTCCTTGGCTTGGCTGCCTGTGACCACGGCAGACACGTGGTCCCATCAACTGGAGAGATGACCAAAGCAGGACAGGTGAGGGATTTGAGGCACAGAGAAGAACATGAGACAAAGACCATTGCACCTGAATCAAAAGCTTTTTCCCCTGTGACTGACTCATCCCACTTCACACATCAGTGCTTTTTGCTCTCTCAAGGGATAAGAATCCTCTGTGCCTGGTCTCTCTGTCCTATTTAGCTTCTGCACAGCTACTGCCTCTCACTACCTACGTGTGCAGGGCTTAGTGAAATGGGGACAACGCTGGCTAGCATGCAAATGAAGCCATTGGCTCAGTTTAATATAAGAAGGGATACATAGGCGTCCCAGTGCTCCTCTTCTAGTGCTCCTCCTCAGCCTTTTTGACTAGTCCCTGTAGCCAGCAAGCTCCTGCTCACACCACCAAGAGCACACTGGAGGAGCCAGGGTACATCTTGTAGGACACATCTCTTGTAGGACACATCTCCCTTTCCTTCGAAATACCAAGCTGCAAACAGTCACAGACGTGATCGTTTTGCTTTGCTGAGGTTATCAGGAACATAGACCTGCCAGGCTCCAAGGAGGTGAATCTCAGCACGCCCTTCATGGTTGTGTTGGAAGAGTTCCAAATGCTCTCCAAATTGGGTAGCAGATGATGGCCAAATCTAGGCACACAAATACTCCACAATGCTGTATTTTTTATCAGCACAGCTCAGGACTGTTTACATTTGCAGAAGACAGGCATACAGGAAGATATCCTAATCATGGCAAATGCTGAGAAGGGGCAGCCCTCTTGCCTGCAGCATTCAGGTACTGCCAAGTCCTGTCCCTCTGTCTCCATGCTTCATTCACCCACTCACCCCACCTGTCCTGAGCTGGTAACCTGAAAAATGTAAATGTTAGAAAAGCAACAAGAAAAACCCCACAGGAATCCCACAGCATGCAGGAGTCACTTAGCTGGGGCAACTTCACAAGCAGCAAAACGTTAAACTAACGTGGAGGATTGTGCAGATCCACCTGACACAGCTCTTAGAAGCAAAGGGTAGAACTGTGTCTTTCCAGGAAATGAGTCCCAGTTCATTTCCAGGGAAGACTCAAATGCAGCCTTTACCAAAACAAATACTCTCAAGTTTCCACTGTGCACATAAGTGTCCTTAATCATTGTTGGTACTTCATGTTCCTGCTATCACTCAAGCCTTGACTGTCTGTAGAGTAATGGCACAAGGCTGCACAAGGCTATGTGGACTTTGTCATTGCAAGTACTGCATCCTTGGCTGGTCAAGGACCTGGCTTTGCTCCCTTGGTGCCAGCAGCTGAAGTCAGCAGGTCAGGGTGACCTTTGAAAGAAGAAACAAAAAGGAACGGACTCATGCAGGATAGGAAAAAGGCAATGAGAAAAAAGAACCGAAGAAAGCAGAGATGTGACAACATGGCAGAGACACAAAATAAGAGAAGGTTCAAAAAAAGAAGGTAAGAAAGGAGAAGAGAAAGAATCAAAACTGTTTAAGGCTGGAAGAGATGATCAGGTGATTTCCTCCTACCTCCTGAATCCCAAACGGAAATAAGTTTGAAAGATTTAAAAAGAAAAACCTAAATCACAATTTAAAAAAATTTTAAAGTTACCTGATCTGTTTATCAGCCATTTAATTCAAACTTGATCTTGTTAAGAAATGAATCTGTTCCTTCCAATCGTTCTTTTTCAGTCACGTCCTTCTCACTTCAATTTCTTCCTGGGAAAGGACAGAAAGACACCAAGAACACAAAGTTGAGACACTTACATTCCCCTTAAAGCTCAGGGGCTACTTGGCAGGCAGGCTGTAGGGTTAGGACAGCTGAGGCACAAGTGACTTAAGGGAGCACCTGATCTCAAAGAGGAGACTGAGCTCCAGAGAGAGCCTTATAAATGTATGTGTGTAAATATAAATATTCAAGGACATATGGAGGGAAGAGTTGCCAGGGTCATCAGGTTCTAACAGCATACGAGGAAGGGCAGCAGCCAGGCAGGGCACAAGCTCTGCCCAGAAGCCAGGACAGCCACGTCTGTCACTCCTCTCCAACTTCAGAGAGCATTTCACACCATACCATGCGCATCCCCAACCCTCTGCAGGTCCACCCAGCCAGCCCAAGAGAGTCAAGTGTCATCACAAGACTCTGTTAGCACTTCCCTTCAACACATACATGCTGTGTCCAAAGGACAGCCTTCAAAACACTGCTGTTCCAGAGGTTACTATCCTTCCCCTATTTCTGAGCTTAAACAGACAGCCCATGTTCAGTCTTGTGCCAACACTGCTTTTTAAGCAATGCCTTTCCCCCCCCAAGTTACTGATGCCACTTTGCCCTTTGGACCACTCCTTTCAGCTCAGTGCCAGACTGCAGGAATCAGTTCTCTCTAAGACTCTTAATTGTTACTGTTTAATGAGAGCTGTTAGAAGTCACCACACAAAGAAACCTGGACACCAGAGAAAATTTTAGAAGTGGCCATAACTTTCAGCCTGGAGATGCCTTCATCTCCTCGCCTCCAGCCTGGGAATCAGATGACCTTTGCTTTCTGCAGGTGTCTCAGCAGTATTCAGCCAACTTCCTCCCTCTTCCCTTTCACTTGCCACTTCTGGATGCTGAGCCAGAAGCAAAGGAAGTACCTTTGCCCTTTCCCTCTGGAATGAAATTTGCTTCTTTACTGCAGATTTCCTAAGCCACACAGAATCTTGCATCCAACAGAGGGGCTTACAGGCCAACACTTCTGCTCTGGAGATGCCTCTGGCCCTCAGTGCATTCCTGAGAGTAGAAGGTCCCTGACAGTGTGAAGAGCTAGTGATGGTGCAAACAGGTATGGGAAAGAGTTCAGGTCCCCCTCTTGTTATATCAAGTGCCAAGGATAGGACAGCATGAAACCATTTGTACAGTCCCACTCTTGGACAACACGAGACTGAAACTGCCTTTTCTGCAGCCCCACATTCAACTGGAGCTGGGAGAGACCAGCACATGGAGCTCTCTAAGGAAAGGCACTCCTCCTCAAAACACTGCACACAAACCTCTCTCACTGCTGTTACCTCTGCTGTTACCCCTTTTGTGACCCTCTCCAGACAGTTTACCTGATCTCAATTGATCTGTGGCTGCAGACCTCAAAAAGCCCCAGATCAGCTAAGTCTGCACGTTCCACGTGAAAATCACTTACACCCTTCATTACATGTGCTTTCATATGCATGTCCACAAGACCAGCTTGGTTTAGGTTAATCTAATTTTCTATCAAATTAACCAGAATAAGACAAAAATATAAAAATATAGGAAGACCAGTAGCTGAAAGCCTGTAACCCTGTCATAAACAAGTCGTGAATCATGAAAACTCACTTGATGTCTACACCCTCAATAAACTTGTGTTATTGAGACAGGCCTGACAAAATACATGCACCAAGTGGTCCTGACAGCCTGCTCCAAGCTCTGGCAAAACACCCCCCTTGTTGCCTCTGCTGCACCCTTCCATGCAGAGGGGCACTCAGGAGGATGGGCATCCACCACAAAGGGCAACAGCAAGAAAAGACAGCAAGGTTGCCAATATTCACCACAGCCAGGTAGCCAAAAGAGTGAAAGACCAAGATGGACACACAAATACATCACAGGGCTGTTTCTTACCTGCTGACACAAATAGGGCAATGGAGTCCCTCTGCACCAAGAGGGACTTGAACAGCTGAGTTTAGTTCTCTCTGGCCTTTTTTTCTTTTGACTTTTGGCTTCAGCTCCCCACCTGCCCAGTAACTACAGAGTCTTCCACAGCTGTCTGATCCAGCTAGAAAACTGCTGCTGCTTCTCACCAGGGAACAGATGCTCCTGCTGCAGCTGCACAGCAAGACAGAGTAAAAACAACCTTCCTGGGTTTAAAACTGGGCAAAGTTACAGGTTTCCTTGGTGCTGGCTGTATAGCCAGCAAATACCAGGACTAGTATCATCTCCCCTAACAAAAGCCACTCAACTCGCGGACGAGCGACGGGAAGCGAACAATGTGATCATTTTACAGCAGACACCAGCACTTGATAACTGTTTAAACAGCACCTGGCACTGCAGAGGCCTGAATGTCTGTGGCCAGGGGATTTTAATGAATTAAGGGATTTTAATGCAATGAAGTGGAAAGCTTATTTGAGCTCTGTTTGTTTAAACAGAGCTCCAATGAATGATCATTTGCAAAACAAACCCTAAGTCACCCCAAGCTCTATCTGACCACTTTGCTGTGTTCTACAGAACTCCCTGAGTCCCTTGAAAGAGGGTGAATGATGAAGCCTCCAGTGGCCTGGTCAGGGAGTTTCTGAGCTGAGCCAGACCCCAGTCACTTCCAGGGCAGGAAAATAGCTGCTACCATTCTGCAGTCTAAGAGGGGGAAAAAACAGCTGGGAAGAGAATGCTGGGAGAGGCAAGAGACAAGCCAGCAGCACCAAAATGGTGCTATGCCTCAGAAAGTCTTTGTATGGTTAAACGTCAGGACAATGCCGTTGGTGGAACTGAGAACCTGCATGGTAAAAGGAGCTAAGGAACTGGGAGGAAATTAGTTTAAAAAGTGAAATAAGAGTCACCAGAGAGACACCTGAAAGCCAAAGAGGCTGAGCAGCCTTCATGGAAGGGGATCCTAAATTGAACATCCCATAATTAAGAGAGTGAGAACAGCACAGGAGTATTTCCTTCCTAGAGTGCTGTTAACACAGCTAGGCATGGATTAATGCCCCATTACTTGCACACCAGGACATCCCTTTTACATTTATTAAAATGATCAGGCAAATTAGTTTCAGAGCCACACGCACGCCGAAGCGGTGCAAATGGCCCGAAGCTCATGCTGACACATAAGTGGCCCAGGAGCCTCCTCAATCCTTCCTTTCCCTTTACTCACCTCCCAAAAGTCAGCTCCAGACAGTGACAGAACAGCCACACTAGAAGTACCACAATGCAATCCTGAATGTATCTGGTCCTCACAGCCTAAGCCTCCAGTGAAGTGGTGCTACTTTTCTCCCCTGCCTTGCCACACATCTCCCACACAAATCAGACAGTGAGGCTTTCTCCGGAAGGCCAACCTTTGTATCTGCTCTCCTGATCCCACGGGGCATGGGGCTGAACTTTCAACCTTCAGTTTTTGCCTTATCACCTGAAGCAAAAGTGCTTACTAGAGAATCCCAGCCCAGTGTGAGGCATGGAGGGGAGGACTCAAACCTCATCTTGTCTCATTAATGCATCACACCAGTAAGCTTGGATTGGAGATACAGGCACTCAACATCTCCACAAACCAGGACATCAAAGGAGAAGAAACAGGTTAAACTTACCCCCACGTCTCTGACCTTGCCGACTGCATTTAGTGCCACCACACTGCCCTACAGATGTGGGGGTTGCCACCTCTACTCCCAGATGCCACTGCTCTAGCCCCAGTCTGAGCAGAGTACAGCACCCACCTTCTCCCGTTCTTCCCCTGCCAGGCTGCCAGAGCCACAGCTGACATCCTCCAAGCCACCTGTGGGCTCCCAGTCCACCAGCTCCCCCAGTCCTGCCAGCAACATCCCCCACGCCTCCCAGAGACCAGCTCTTCACTTCTGCCCTCTGCCAGCATTCCCATTTCCAGATCCCCTCCCCAGCAGCCCCAGTACAGCTGAGCACACCCTCTCAGGCTCAGACTGCTGCACATGCTGATTTATCTGAGCACACATAGGCTGCTGGTTTGACAGAAAACCTTTAGCAAATGTCAGCTGGTGCTGCGGCCGAAGAAAGCAAATCTGTCTTCTCCCTACACCCAAACATGTCCCCATCCCTGATTTCATGCCAGCACAAATATTTGTGCTGGGCAGTCAGACAGGAATGAGACAGAACTAGAGGCCAGCACATGCTGGAGCTGTCACTGAAAGCCAACTTCTAAACTACAACCTTGACTTAAGAATAAACAGAAGAATGGGAAGTCAGGACTCCCTTTCACAGATTTCTATTTGTCTTGAGAGCAGACAAGCTCAAAACCCCAGTGAGAGAAGCTGATGTCAAGAAACAGGGCTCATAAGGTGAACAGAGGAAACAAAGCTGTGCCAGCATCCACTGTGTCAAGAGGATACTGCCACGCAACCACTCACAGTCAGGGATGGCAAGGAGAAGGAATCAGCAATGAGTACCTGCTAGGAGAGGAGAAACCCTCTGGGATCAGCACACTTTCCTTCACAGCACAAATGCATCTGAAGGTGCAGACACTGCCAAATTTTGTTAATGACAGGAGCAAAGCTGTCATCACAATAAGGTTTAAAGAGTGCAAAATAAAACTGCAAATATTTCCTGAGAGAAGCTGCTTTCTAGACGCATGACAGGCACAAAGTGCACAAGGGAGTTGGCACCAGGTAATGTCACCTGGGGAGAAGCTGTCAATTTGGCTCTTGCCTGCTCAGGACAGTTTGGGACAGAGGGTTTAGAGAAAATAAGTGGCAGTTTAATCTGCTGCCTGCTTGCCTTTAGGCCCTTGAAAGCAGAGACTGTTATGAATTTCCTTGCAGGACCTGGCAAGGCATTAGTCCTCAAGAAAACAAAGCAGCTCTCAAACACGCTGGTGAATGCTCTCCACCGTCACAGAGCGTCACCTCTCCAGCTGCACAGGGGACAGCACGGCCCCTTCACACCATTCTGCCACCAGAGAGAAGCCCGGGGCTGCACACACAAACTCACCTGCCTCGTGGTCAGCAGCCAGCTGCACCCGTACCACACTGGGCTGTGAAAGCACCAAGCCAAAGGCAGTCTTCCCCCTTGCCTCAGGTGATAAAAGGCCAAAGTACCAGCGGGGAGGTGCCATGCCAGCCGCCTGCACCATTGGCTGCTCACACCCTCTGGGGACAGGCTCAGGCACAGCGCCCACTCAGCTGGCAAGGCACTGAATGCAGAGCCGCAGCAGGCAGGGCACTCCTCCCTAACAGCCCCTGCAATGACTCTCAGCTCCAGCAGTCCCTCCCCATCCTCCAGAACTGACCTCTGTCTCGTGCAGCTTCCCTCAGGCTGGTCAGGATGGGTGCCTGCCCGCCCCCCCCAGCCCCCTCCTATCACCGTGAGAGCAGCCAGGCTGGCACTCTTGCAAAACTGCAGGCAAACTCTGCCCCCGTATGCAGCCTGCACTCTCCCTGCCCACTGGGGAGCCTTAACTGCATGCTGAGAGACCCTGTGATGAGAGAACGCCTCGAAACATCTCCTGCATGCCACAGAGGAACAGGTGAGTTCCCAGGCTGGGGCCGTGCTGTAGAGGTGTTTGGCTTTGCAACTGCAGGTGGTGCAGTACAGATTTACCTGAATGCCCACAGAGGGGGAAAAAGAGGAACAAAACTTTCAATTAGCAATGAGGACTCCTGAGCTCGCATTCCAGCTCCATCACTGACTTGCCCTTCACCTACAGAAGGATTTCAAACCACAGTTGGCAGCCTGAGGAACACCCCGTGTCTATGACAACATTCCAGCTTAGGAAAAAAACAAGCCTCAAAAACAGTCCAACATCTTAGCAGACATACTTACTCACCACATCCAAACCAGTGCAGTCACCCATAATGTTGCAACAGAAGAGGATTTACAACAGGGCCATGTTGTCACCGGGGACAATCCCGCAAGCCCCCGGGACTACAGCAATATCCTGCATTCTGATACTGCATGCACACTGTTGCAACTTTCCTCTCCACCAGGATTCACTTGAGACTACAGGAGATTCACACAACAGTAGTCAAGATTTGCCTGATGCCCTCAGTCACCAGGGTCACCTCCTTGCAAAGCAAAGGAGTTACCAAAGACATCAGGCAGAGCCTTGACTGCTCCTGGCAGCTGCCCCTCTGTCTGCCTGGTCTCAGCCACACTAGGAAAAGCCAGCATAGCTGCTGACTCCAAAGCCAGGATCAAAGTGAGGGGAGCAGCAGGTTTCACTGGAAAGCAAGGGGACAAAACAGCAGGGAAGCAGGTGGGGAATTTCCTGCCTTCAGGCAGTAAGAGTAGGAAGAACACACCCAGTTTTCCTACTCCCTCCCCTTTGGGCTCTCCATCCTGCTGGAAGCAGAGGCTGACCCCCTGCTCCCAGTAGAGCAGCATCACACAAGTGTGCCTGCTTTGCTGTCAAATCTTTTGCAGTAAGTAAAGACAAGAAGACAACAAGCACCTGCTGTTAGCTCTGTGAGAGCTAAGGCTTGGAGCAAGGCCTCCAAAAGGCACTGTGAGCAGCAAGAGAAGTGCGTTCCTGACTCGGAGAGCTTCTCCATGCCAAAAAACCAGCAATTTCCTTAGATTAGAGCAGAAGCCATTTGCCCTATTGCTTTAAAAAAGAAGTCCCACGGAGGCCTCTTCTTGCATCAGCATGATCCCTTTAACACTGAGATGCCAAGCCATCTGCCAAGACAGAAAGACTTGGGGAACAGGCCTGTGCTGGTCTGGAAGAAACACCAGATACACTCTTTGACTCTGCATGTCTTGGGTAACTGCCCTGGATCAAGAGACAGAAAGCTAACACTCATCATGAAGATGGGCATGGTTATCAGTACTGCAGCACACCAAAAGGCCCCAACACCTACCCGGGACCTCTCATTTTAGAGGTTGCTCTGACCTTCAGTCAAGGAAAGTCCCTGTCCTGGAGATTTTGCAACTGAGCTGCAAGATGGGGTAAGTAAGGACAGCCCTTAGGAGAAGTGACTCACCCAGGGCTCACATGGGAAGTCTTGGTATCAAAGACATTGGAGATGATAAGTTGAAGGAACAAGAGGGAAGGTTTCAGCAGGACAAATGAGCTTGCAGTCATCTTATTGAGAACACACTGCTCCACTGAAGGAGAACACATTAAAACACTCTTAGGGCAGTATCTTCCCTCACAGGAGAGAGACAACAGGTCTGAAAGTGCTCACAGCCCCCCTGGCAAGACAGAGGGGATCAAAGGAAACCCATGGGAGCTGCTGGCGCTCTTCCCATCTCAACCTGCCTCCTCTCGAAGTTCTCAAAAAGGCAATTGGGTCAAGTCTCAAAAGACCTGGCTCTTCTGCTCTGCACAAATGCCACATCAAGCATGCTGCCCTGCTGCCCTGTCACTCCTCTGAACACTTACAACACAAGTAACAAGCCTCTAAATTTAGGACAACTACTCATGCTCAAAGCAAACTGTCTTGGAGTAGGTGCCAGAGGCTGAAAACCCTTTCCATGCATCTCATCATAAAATCTTCAGTGATGTGGTCATACGAGACCAGGGCATGGCCATAGCAAAAATTCAGGCCCAGCACTTGCTTGAAAATAGTGGTGGATTCCAATCTTTGGTCTGTAGAAACCTGCAAATCCCTCCACCAATTCAAAAGGATCTGTAAGAGGTAGCTACAGAACAGGTAATCCATATGCAAATACAATGAAATATATATATATATATGTAGCAACTTTTACATAAAATGGTTATTTAAATTAAGATTATAATGGGCTAGGTTATTCTGCAGCTGCAGAGCCAGCAGTAGAAGCACGAGCTAACTGACAGACAGTAAAATGGCCTGCACATGATCATGCTGGTGTACAAGCAAGTGCACCTTGGATGTTACTAGACAAACATTAAGTGGGTGCTTATTGCCAGTAAAGCTCTTTTCCAAGCGCCACCTGAGAAATCACATCACATGCTGAACTGATGCAATTCTAAATATTTTTAAATCCACCTTCCTCTGGATATGTTCTCTGTACCAGGTTTTATAAAACTACAGCTTCAGAGACATGCAGCATTAGCTGGAGAGAGAAGACAACTTTGCTGAGCTTTTGGGAGTCTGGCAGATGGGAGAGAGAGCAAGGAGAACAATTAAGAACTTACATACAGCACTCCTTTTCAATAACCTGTGGTGGTCAACAAAGGCAGAGCCAGCTGACAGTGACAGACAGACCAGCCCTTTCAACTAGAAGGACTAACATGGAGAAACTTGGTGCAAATCCTTCTCTTGGGTGCTCTGCCAAGAGGCTGAGTAGAAAAGAGTTTCCCCCTCCCAGTTTAGAAAATAACCACTATATACAAAGCAGTAATTAAAAACAACCAACCAAGAAGCCCAAGGGAAAGTTAAGGGTCAGATTCCATCTCACTCAGTAGGGATGAGGTAGAGCACTGAGCTGAGGTCCTGGGGCCTGAAAGGGACCATTCATTCCCCACCAGCAATGAAACCAGGGCTGTTGGCTCTCAGCTTTCTCTGCTGAAAGAAAGGCGTGCCAGTGACCCTGCTGGGAGGAATAAGCATCTTTTCAGGCCAAATTGCAGCAGTACCTCACCAGAGCAACACTCAAAAAACCACAGAGCTGTTCCTGTTAGATGCCTTAAAGTGTGTGGTCCTGGGATGGTGCTGGTTCACTGTGGCCAAACCGGAGGCTGCAGAGGGGAAGGACTGACAGCCCAGGTCACTGCTGTGCCCACAGTGGACTCCTTGCAGCCCTGGCCTGGGGCTAGCATGGGGAGTGGCTTGGTGAGCTGCTCTGCCAGCTCCATCAGCACCCTTGCCACTGACTACTTCCTCCTGGATTGCAGGGGACCTTTTGTGCTTTCTCCATCCCTGTCTACCAGCTCAGAGGGCCAGCTGCCCTAAGGATATTCAGTTTTACTGGTAAAGACTGTGACAAAGAAGGCATTAAGCACCTCAGTCTTTTCCTCAGCCTTTGTTGCTGTTTCCTCTACATCCAATAAAGGAAGGGGATTCTTTTTAGCCTTCTTTTTTGTTGTTAGTGTATTTATGAAAACACTTTTTATTACTTTTCACAGCACTGGCAAGATTGAGCTCTAGCTGAGCTTCTGCCTTTCTAATCTTCTCTCTATGTGACCTAACAATGTCCTTCTACTCTTCCTGAGTCACCTGCCCCATCGTTCAAATGTTGCAAACCCTTTTTTTACTCCCCTTGGTTCCTGCAAAAGCTCCCTGTTCTACTAGGCTGGTCTTCTCTCCTGCTGGTTCATCTTTTGGCACACAGGGACATCCTGCATCTTTAAAATTTCCTTAATGTATGTTCAGCCTTCCTGGACCCCCTTTGCTGACCTCCTTCCTTACTGCATCAAGAATTGAAAACTCTGTAATTTCATGGTCACTGTGCCCCAGACTGCCTCCAACCACCCATCTCCCACCAGCCCTTCTCTGTTTTTAAACAGCAGGTCTGGGAGGCAGCACCAGATGGGCTCTCTGTCCAGCTGTGTCAGAAGTCATCTCCCACACAGCCCAGGAATCTCCTAGACTGCCCTCTCTCTGCTGTGTCGAGCTTCCAGCAGACATCCAGCAAATCTCCCACAAGAACAAGGGCTGGCAATCACGAAGCACTTGCTCATAGCATAATTCATCTGTCTCTTCATCCTGGTTGGGTGGTCTGTAACATACTCTGCCCAGGGTGTCTGCCTTGTTAGCCTTCCCCCTGATTCTCACTCACAGGCACTCAACCTTATCATCACTACCCTTGAGCTCTCAACAGTCAGAACACTCCCTAATAGACAGTCACTGCCTCTCCTTCCTTGACTGTCCCTTCTGAAGAGCATACAGTCATCCACTGCAGCACTCCAGTCATGGCAGTCATCCCACCCAGGTTCCACCATGGTGCCTGCATCATAGCTTTCCTGCTGCCACGCTCCCTCACAGCCTCTTGTGCACCTCCTTGCTGGCAGAGCACCGGAAACTGAAAAGTCCTTGATTTAGAGTGAGCAGTACTTAGCAGCAACTAAGATATCAGCATGTTATCAACATTGTTCTCATACTAAATTCAAACCACAGCACCGTACCAGCTACTAGGAAGAAGATTAACTCTATCCCAGACAAAGCTACAACACTGGCTAAAAAAGCTGTCTTGGAAAAAGCCTCCTGTCTTGGTGTGTACTAAGCATTCCACAGCTTTGAGCCAACATGAGCCAAGCAGTGTCCCTTCCTGCTCCTGAAACAAAGGAAAAAGGAGGAGGGGAGGGAAATCATCATCTCTGGACAGCATCTGAGGTACCTCAGCAGGTTATTTATCTTCCCCCAGACTTTCTTTGGTTTTCTCTCCCCCCTGCAATATACCTGTTAGGAACTGCACACAGGCACCCCTGCAGATCCTCACCCCACGCACTACTCACAGAGCCTTCATTAAAACATTGAGTTCTCCTGAGAACAGGCTCTAAGAAAGCAGAAATTAAATTTATCTGCTTCAATCTGCTGCAGCAAGACTTGTGTGCATCCCTGGTCACTCCATGGAGATCTCAGACTTGTTTTCCTCCTGTGCCTCCCAGGAGGTCCAGGTTCTCGGCAGAGATGCAAGCCAGAAGAACTCACCATCTCTGCTGGAGCCTGGGGACTTGGTCCCCTGCCAGATGCAGCAAGAGGGCACATTATTGCAAGTACATACACACTTTGGTCCTTTGACTGTAACAGCCTCATCTTCTCCATGATGCTCCTGCACAGGCTCGTGATGGCCAAGAACAGTTCACACCTTGCAAGCCCAAGCTTACTAGGCAGAAACAGCAAACAGGTAAAATAAAAAGAGGGAGTAGGAGCAGGCAGGACACCTGCATCTCACCCGAATTGTAACTTGTGGGAAACCTGACCAAAACAGCGCAAGCACATCAACAGCTTTCCAGTGCCATTCTTCCTGCTCCTCCTCCCAGCTTATGCTCACCACAAAGAGCATGACCTGTGATTACTGAAGAAGGGGGAAGAAGAGAAGAAATGCAGAAGTCTCCTGTGCATGCACAGTGGTCTTGGCTGTAAAAAGCCCCCAAAATGCTTAACTCACTAGTTTTAGAATCAGTGCAGGACTTTACTATCCCAAATGCAGAACTGCTGGAACAGAGATACATATCACCATCCTGGACTCACAGACTGCATCGTTCTGGAGTGCTGGAGCACAAACCATAACCTGCAGCTTCTGTGAAAAGAGGATTAAAAAAACCCCAAAACCAACCAAACAACAAAACCAAAACAAACCCCACAAACATCTGGTGGCAAACATCCTGGCAGCATTCCATGGGACCTAGCTAAGTGCTGTGCATGGCAAGACCCAGAACAGTAAAAGGAACCAAGGACCACAGTGCTGCAGCAAATGAAATTACTTGCAACTATCTCTGTCCTTTTACAAGAACCTTGCTCTTTTGCAGTCTCAAATACGAGCAGCACCAGAATACACTAGCCACTTCCTCTGCCTCAAAATCACCAAGGGGAAATAGGATAGACAATGAAGCAAAATTACTATCAGTACCTAGCATATAACCTGATTGGAGCAGAGTTCAAGCGTGGGTTGCTGAAGTTTATTTCTGTAAATTTCCGCCTCCCAGTCTGTGTCATATTTCGCTGATTCATTCTACAGATCCTTTTCTAACGACAGCGTAGAGCATAGGAGATATCCAGGGCTGGTTGTTTAGTAAACCTGCACTGAAAGTTCCCTTCTATCTACTGTGCCTGCTGCTAATTCCCTTCGCAGCTCTGCTCACTAATAAAAATACAACACAATAAAAGAGAACCGCACACATACACACCTCGCCCAAATTTCCTCCATACTGGCTGCTCCTGAGTCACCACCAGTGATTAACTGTTGCCGTGCACTAAGGAGGACACGGTTATTAAATTAATAGGGGCTGCTTAACCTGGCTACAAATATACATGAGTTCTTTGTGCCTTAGTGAGCTAATAAGGCATGTGCTAATTACATTAATTCAAACAAGCCCAGCATGCCCTGAGGGCAAAGGGAGAGAAGGGTGCAGCAAACGCAGGCTTTTTCATAATAGCTGTGAGACAGCAGAGAGTACTTGCCTTGACACAGCTTTTGGAGAAGCACAGGAACGCTGAGGCTGGCACCCTACGGCTCACTCAGCCCAGCTGCTGCCTGGTTAGTGTGCAAAAAATCCCTGCTCATTCACCCAGCCCTTGGTGCAATGACAGACACAGGATCCTCTCTCCAAAGGGTTAGCCAGCTTGACCTCTCTCAAAGGGTCAGTCTGTTCCTATCTCTGTGGCCCAGTGCACATTGCAAGCCTTGGGATGACACCCTGCTGCTTTGGGAGTGTGAGACTGGGACCCTGCTGGTAGCCCCCTTCCCACAGTACCACATGGCACCAGCAGCCTCAAGCCCTGGAGCAGCACCAAGGGCTGCAAGTCACCCATCATCCAGCCATGTGAAGCTCCTCATACAGCCCCATCTCCTCCCCAACCCCAAAGTCAACCATGACAGCTCAGCCAGACAGGCAGCATGCTGAGCCTGCAGTGGGACCTTTACCAAGTTAGGCAATCCCAACACATTCCCTAAACCTATCTGGCAATGCAGGCAGGCAGAAGGGACAGCTGCACCTCCCACGTCAAAATGGCAACAGAGCCTTCAGAAACAGAACAGGCTGCAGCAGGGAGAAGCAACAGGAGAGAGACACAGAATCCCAGCAAGGTTCAGATACACTCAGAGAGGAGCCTCCCATCTCTCCAGCCCAAGGGTAAGCAGATCTCTAACCTCTGTCACACCCCTGGAGAAGAAGGCTCAGCATCAGCTATGTTCACACTGAGGTGTCTGCTACGAACTGTCACCACTTCCTGGCATGCAAGGGAAGGAAAGGAAGAGGAGAGGAAGTTGGTCATATTTCTTGGCACCTCCAAGGACAGATGCTCACCAAGCACTTTCTGAAGGATGTGCTTTTCCTGTAAGCACTAGGGGACTCTGCTGGAGCAAAGCAAAGGTGCTGGGTTTTTCTTCCCCCTCTCTTATCACTTCTTCCTATACTGCATGCATCTGGCAGCACATCTCAGGGCCATCCCTAACAGATGTGAAAAGCCACCACCTTTCTCTGGCTGCTATGCTATGTGAATTTTAAGTGTTATAAAGTCATGATGCTGTCTCTCTGCAACAAAGAGAGAATCTACAACCAGGCACCAAGTTGTAGTGGTGAGAGCCAGTGCCGTGGAAGTGTAGCACAACACCATTTATTCTGCACAAAGAGGCACTGGTACAGGCTCAATGCAGTTTTGACGGTATGTTGGCCGAGAAGGTGCAAAGATTTTCATGAAGGGAACAGTACAGGGATTTTTAGCCCCTGGAAAATGCCACATGATTTACTTTCCCAGCAGACTGTGGTTACTCAACCACTTGTCCAGCATAACTTCAGACTACTGCTCTTCCTTTTCCAACAACTCAAAGTTCTCACTTAGGTCCAGGCCTATTCCCAGGTCATGTGTAGCTGTGAACACACAAATGCTTGTGCTGACATAAGCAGAGAGAGGCAGAAGTGGAAGCAGGGCTGCTCCTCTTGGCAGCGGCCTGCAGCAGCTTGCTGAGTGCACCAATAATGTCAACCAATATACAACAATAAAATAAAACAAGAATCCCTCCAGGGAAGCCTGGCAGATAAGAGCTTCTGGGCCCTTAACAAAATTATTTAAAAGGCCTAGTAACCCAGAGCCCTGTGGGTCTGCATGTCAACGGATAGCTGTCACTCAAAGGTCCCAAAGAGGGACTGTTGAGCCTGGCTGGAACTGCAAAGCATCCCACAAACACCGCATCCTGTCCCTGTAGCAAAGCCACAGTGCACCGAGAGCATCAGCCATGGACATGGGAACCAGCGCTAAAATGTCCCAGGTGAATGAAGCAGGCCCTCAGGGCATGAAAGGGTGGATCCTTCCTGCATGACCCTTTGGAGTCAGGAGCTAGGCTCCACCTAAGGCAAGGTGACAGAGAAGCATCGAGCAGGAGCCACCACGTAAGCATGCCCACACTGGTGTACAGGCTGCAAGCTCAGCTGCCTACTAGAGCCAAGGCCTTTGTACAAGAGACCAGACATGGAGAATTGACAGGATAACAACAGGACATTTCCCAGCCTTCCAAACACTTTGCAACAGCAGGTAAAAACCCCTCTGAAGAACAGAACTTATCCCATTACTTCTCAGCGCCAAAGGCAGAATTTCACTAGTGCTCCCAGTGCACCAGAAGAAGTGCCACTTAAATGTCACATTAGTCAATATTCCTTGCCTCTCAGCCACAGGACACTGCTGCTGCCAGTCCCTTTGCTGTGGGGGTATGTGAATGCAACTGCTCCGCTCCTGCATTGCCAACAGCCCTTCTCACCTCCCACCTCAGCTGTTTTGCTTTCGCCAAAACTGTTCAGATCACAGCAAAATGGTTCCTTGCTAAATGCACATCAGCAGCCCCACATGGGTCATGCTGCTTCTGAAGAGGTTAGCAGCTCCTCCAGGGAAACTCATACACACTCTGTGACAAGCAGAGGAACTGCCAAGGGGACTGCAACCACCACCTGATGGCTCAGGAGTCTGTGGCATAATCCACTCACCAGCTCCCTGCTCACCCAGAGTGCTGTGAATCAGCAGGCTGCAAGGCAGGCAAGGCATTCCCAGCAGGAAGACAATGTATTTTGGAGGCTACAGGCAAATGAAAACACATCTAGTCTTGCTCACCTAAATAGAGTGCAGGGAGATGAGTAACACAAGAAAGGGAAAGAGGAAAAAGTGAAGTATATCAAACTTGGAAAGTCATTCTCCGAACATCAGATGTCTCACCTGGCTACTCCATACGTGCAGGGCAATGCTGCTACCTGACAGATGTATCCACAAGGATTTACCTGACACATCCTCAGGGAAGCAATTCATCTTGCACTGCTTAAGAATTAGACCTGTTTTCAAAAAGTTTCCAAATGAAAAACACTCCTGAAGGGCACCTCACAACTCTGCTCTAATTACCAACTCTGTCTCACAAAGAGTGCATGGCAGCAACAGCAGACCGCAGTAGACACAAGGAATTGTTATGCCAGTGAGCAGGGGAACAGGCACCCTGCCTCGGAAGACTAGCAACAGTTTGGCAATGCAGGAACTAGACACACTGTTCTGCTCCAGAGGTGCTCGGACAAGGACTTCTGGGCTTCAATCCATAACCCAGCTGGAGTCAGCTGTGACAACTGATATGGGAACCTGCCTGCCCCAGAGCAGAGCCCACTCAAGATGTGATGCAGCACTCTGTGGGAAACATGCTCTCCCTCCCCTGCAAGAGCAGTAATCTCATTGGAGAGAGGAAGAGGGGAGGCTGGCTACAGCAGAGTTCATCAGGGTTCCTAACCATGACATGTAAACCCTTTCCCATGCCCTTTCAAGCTGCCAGCAAGTTTGCCAGCTCACATATATGCACAGGTGTGTCCAAACAGCACATGCCCTTTACCACAGCTGATCCATTTGTTTCCAGCTCCACACCACATCAATTTGCACTGACACAGGTCCAGAACACTGCACCAGCACTAGGGACAACCCAGTGTCAGATGACCCTACGGCCTTCCTACAATCTCAGCCATGTGCCAAGCAAGATCTCACAAGCTGCACAGCAGCTCTGCGGCCTCTCTCCCACCAGCTGACTCCGTGTGTCTGCAGACTGCCCACGGCTCACCTCCACCAGAGCAGCCTGAGAGCGGGCACGGCGGAGCCTCACCACAGGGAAATGGGGAGCCACAGCCGCTGTCAGCGGTGTGCGGTGCCTCCCGAGCGCACCGTGGGCCGTGGGCTCGGCCTCCCCGAGCGTGCTGCCAGGGAACGCGCCGCACGGCGCGCGCACGCACGCGCCCACACACGGCTCAGCAGCGACCTGGCATTTCTTCCCCCTTTCCAAAGCCAAACTCAGACCATCTGCTGAAGTATTTCTGCAAATCATCCCTCTTTTGGGAAGGGCCGGGGGCTGAGTTTAGTTGTTTATATAGTGTCTGGCATTTCTGCAGTGCTTATCACTTCAGTATCCAGGCTATTTCCTTCAAGCTCTCCATTACTTTTGAAGAACCACAAAATCTACATTGTAAGTTCTGCAAAAAATAAAGAAAGGCATCAGAAAGACGACAGCTGCTCAGGTCATGCACACATTTAGCTGTTAATAAAGCAAGTGGGACAGTTCAGGAGAAAAGGGAAGGGCCAACACAATGAGTTTTATGTCCTTTAAAAAAACTACTGCATTTGAAGACAAAATAGTCTTCATAAACAACAAGTGGTCCTGTTGCCTTACAGAGAAGAGCTTGGCTTGCCCAGGGCATGGAAAAGGAAGCTAGTACCACTATCCTTGAGAAAGCCAGCACAAACTGAAAAAGGGAGGTGAAAGATATAGAAGAAGAGACCATTAACTAGATCAGATCATACTTTCTGCAACAGCTGCCATGGCCATTGTTAAGTGGCAAACCCCTGGAGTGCTGCTGTTCCCACTGCATTGTAAGGGAAAAGATCAGAGACTTGTTGCTTACCCCAGGTCACGCTCTAAATCTGTAGCAACAGAGAAAGCAAGACCCAAACTCACAGTAAGCCCTCCACACAGCCTGTCCCTAAAACACAATTTCTTCTTTTTCATAAATCCCTAACTATCACAGGGCAAAGAGAACAGCACTGAACAGGGCACTAAACATGCTCCCAGTCCGCACATGGCCTTGAAGAAGGTGTTTCCATCCCATCAGACCCACCAGGCAACAGGGAACTTTTCTCTGTCAAAGAGTGCAGGCAGCACACTCATTAAGGACAGTAAGGTGTCAGACACCACAAGGTGACAAGGACAGAGATGCAGCAGCAGCAGCAGAAATGAAGATGACTAAGATCAAGCAGAAAGCAGAAATGAAGATACCCAGATTAAGCATACCACATGCTACATGTTCATTCCAGGCACTTATCCACACAAAAGCTAGCACTCATCCAGCTCAGAGCTCTCACACCACACAGCACAGCCCCTGGTCAAAGCAAAAAGGCTTCACTGAAAGCTGCAGCTGAATTCAGAGACTAAGGATCATGGCTACTGGACTTCTTTCTGGCTTGATCCAAACCAATGAATTCAGAAACTAAGGATTATGGCTACTGGACTTCTTTCTAGCTTGATCCAAACTGGTTGCTCACTTGCACAGCATCTCTTTCCTACTAATATAATTTGCTGAAAGTCCCCTATCTTTTTGCTCTAATTAAAAAAGGAAAGCACATAACTCTCTTCCCAAACACCTCCTCCAAGCCAGTTACTCACCCAGTGCAGAAGCATCACTGTCATACATAAGAGGGGAATATTTCCTTCTCCTTCCCTCTCCCCACCCTGGCCACAAAGCTCCTCATAGCTAGGACAGCTTTTAAATTGAGAGTATGAGCCCCAAACATAGAGTCAAGACTCCAGGTGGGGCAAGCACAGTCTTTGATGTGACTTAGTCATTTCCAGCTCCTCAAATTCTTGCTATTTGGGGAAATTTAGCTGGGTCAAAACCACCCTCTCTCCTGCTGGCTTCTGGATAAATGCCTCAGACACAGGCAAGAAAAAAAAAAAATCTGAAAAAAATATCAGAGACAGCTCTCCTGATATGCCATACACCAGCATCAGTGCCAAAGGAAGGAGCAGGGCACAAGAAGGTTTGACAAGACGCAGTCACCCACGCACAACAGGACTACCAAAATGAGAACAAGTACCAGTTATGAAAAGGTTTAACAAAATAGAATAAGAATGCATTCCTGTAAGCAGCTCATCACAGGCTGTACTAAATTATGATCAACAGAGACCCCATAAATTAAATAAACAGTAACCCATCATATTCCTTCTGAGACAGAACAAGCATTGCTGCCTGAGTGCCGCTCCCTTCCCCAAGCATATAATCCCCACGTAGACAGCCCACCTAAGGCAGAAAATGTTCAAAGTTTTTATATTTGCAGATGTGTAAGAAGAAACTGCCAGACAGAAATCCAAACCACCCAGAGTGACAAGGTCTTTTCATTAGGTTTGTCTCGGATTTTGCCTTGTTTTCTAAAGCTATTGTACCTCCTGTTACTTTATCTTCACAATAACTTGAACCACCAGGCAATCAATACTGCAAGGTTAAAGCAACATCCAAGTTTGGCATTGGACAGCTCAATCCAGCTCCTCCTTCCTGCTATCTCTGTGCTGGAAGGCAAACAGAAGAGGACAGAAAAAAAAATATTTATCTGCTGTTAGGATTAGCTGGAGCAACACAGTGTTAGCTCTAGCAAGCTGCCACTGTTAGCTGGATATGGCCAAGTGACAGTCCCCAAACCAAGCAGGTGCAGCCAGAGGACTCAGCCTTGCTGAAGGAGGATGGCTTCATTACATCATGGTGCCCGAGAAGCTGAAACACACTGCCTTGTTAGACCTCAGACACCTCTCAGGCAGAGAGTAGGCACTTGCAGTCACATCCCTGATGTCTCACTGCAGACAGACAAGACAACTGTGTCCAGCAAGGCTGGAGTCTATGCAGCCATTTATGATGAATGCACCATGGAACATAGGCATGGTATTCAACATGTTCAAGAGTAACAAATAAAAACAATGCACTGCCTACAAAAGGCAACATTTCTAGCACATTTGCCATGATAAGTAATTGACAATTCTGTATCTCCCAACCTGTAGTACTGCAGATGTTTGGTCACCTCTAAGAGAGCCTGAAGATACAAACATGGGCATTAAAGCAGGCTTTTGCATTTCCTGAAAACACAGTTAAGGATTTAGGAGAATGCATCATGGATGTAAAAGGAATAATTACCAGTCCTCATGTACTGCAGTAGCAGAAGGCAGAATGCTATGACCAGGCAGATTCTTCCCCATCCTGCACTGTTGCTTTAGAAGGAGCAGTACATACATTTGTCCTACACAGCACTGCAGATTTTAACAGGAGAGCAGAGGCAGCTGGAAGAAAGACAGGTCCAACTTGAAGCCTAACAGGACATTAACAAACTTGTAAGTGACAGGCTAAACAGGCTGTGGGACCAGACTCTTCCTGTTGCTCGAGGGCTCCCACATGATGCTCAAACTCAGCTGGTGCAAACTAAATTTGCTCCTCTGTCTGCCAGAGCTGTATCAACTTACTCCAGCAAAGGGTGAAGGTGCTCAGCTCTGGGACACCACTGACAGGACACGGGACACCACTGAGGGGCCATCAGCTGTGCAGAAATTTCATTCTAGAGAAAAACAAAGAAACAAAACAAAACAAAAAACCCAAACAAACAAAAAACCAAAACCAACAACAACAAAAACCAAAACAAAACAAACAAAAACAAACCCACAACAAAACAGCAGGGGGAAAAAACACTGTGAAAAAGGAAGGTCAGGAAGAAATCAGGCTTAAGAAGAAATACCTCTCTGTTCTGAAACAGCCTAGAAAAGGGGAAAATGTAGAAACTCCCTTCACAGTGCATAAGCACCCTATCATAGTACACATGAACTGCAGCACTCAGGATCATTTGTCCCAGCCATTCCAAACCTGGTTTGGTTACACATCATCTCCCCAGCCCAGGCTCTCCTAACAACGGAACAAAAATATTTTGCATTTTTCCAGCCCTTTTCGTTTCCCTTTGGGGCCTAGTTCAAAGCTCTTCTCTGTCATTCTGACAGCACAATATGATTTTAGGCAGATAAACCCAGCCCATTAAGAGATACACCCTGTGCAAGACATCTTGCTGGCACTGGAAAGTTGGCAGTGCAAAAGATATGCAGTTCCCCGCCTGCAAGTGAGACCAGAGATCAATCAAGGGACAAAAGCAAGCATGGTGTGGAACAAGGCAGAGCTGCTGCTACTCAGCACCAGGGACACGAGTCCCTCTGCAGTTAGGGTCAATGCTGCTGAACTTGTCTTCCCACTGCACAAGCCTTTCATCCCTCAGACTTCACCAGGAGATCCCACCTTCCAGTGGCTACTCTGAATCTGGCAATTACCCTCCAGGAGCATTTTATTTCCACAGTGGGGTGAAAGTCCAGAGGCTTGCCAGCATCTGTAAAACAAGTGACTGCCAGCCCAGCAGCAAATACAAAGCCCAACCCTTTGGAGGACTGGAGCTGGAGACCATGCATCCTTACTCCACACCCAGGTACTCCTTGCTGAGGAAGAAGGAACAATTCATCAATCACCCATCTTATAGCCCCCTGGCTGCAGATTATTCAGATAAACCCAGAGTGTGTTAAAGAAACTTTCCTGTCTGACCATCCAGGAGCCACTTTGTCAGCAACACTCCCCCCATTCCAAGACTTTCACTGCCAAAGGGACCAAAGTCCCTTCACAGCAGATGGCTCCAGTGACCCCATGGGTGGCCCTTTTGGCTCCCTGCACACCCCACACTCACACAGTCACACAGGGTTTCCCTACTGGCTCAGCCCTGGGTTTCCCACAGCAGTCTCAGATGTCTGGATCCTCTAAGTAATTTAATCATGGTGCAGTGACACAAAACCAGCTTGACCTGGTGCCTCTGGGGAGGGACCCCTAAAAGCATTCCTGGGCTTTTATACACTTACAGTTTGTGCACTCAGACAGTCTGGGGTCTTCTTGCTGAGCCATCAGCTCCTGCTGTATCCCTGTGCCCTTTGCTGTCCAAAGGGTCAGCACCAGGTCACAGCCCCTTTCCTGGTGCTCCTGAGATTTCCCCCACCCAGACCACAAACTGTAGTTCACACTTCAGCTGCACACCCAGCTATCAAAACAGGGTGTATTCCTCAAGAAGTGCCAAAGATATTTAACTATTTTCACAGCATTGCATGATCATCACACACCCTGCAACAATGGTGTTCTCTAGATTGGCCTTTAACCTTCAAGGAAAAGCTGTTCTCACGGGAATCTGCAGAATTGGGCCCCTGGTCAGGGATGTTGGCTCTACACACAACACAACATTTACTCACCTGGAAACACATCTGTCCTACTCTGGGAAATTTCTCCCTCCTACTATTTCACAATTCTCAGGATGACAACAGTTACGCAAGAGCAGCTATACAGGCACATGAAATGCTTACAGCTTCTAAGCAAGACTTTCCCCAAATCTCCCTTATCAGACAGCTCCAAATCCTATGGCTCCCAGGTTTCAAGGCACACCAACCACCACTCACCATGCCTCCATCCCTTCTCTCCATCACACCTTTGCCCTGACAGAGACCTACAAGAAAAAACATGACACACAAGCGAGCACGGGGTGGCTTCCACATGAACATGCTGCTGTCACCTTGGCCAGCCAGGCAGGTATTTCCCCCATCTTGCTCACTAATTTAAATCTTGGCAGGAAAAGGGGAGCAAATGGCCTTGACAGGCTGTCAGTGATTTCTACCTTTTAGTAACTTAATACAGCACACTACCCCTTCCTAAAACGGCAGCAGGAAGATACACAACAGCTCTGGCATCCTAGTAAGACATTAACAAGATTGCTGGGCACCAAACAGGACTGCAGACTTTCCTTCAGAGCAGAGCAGGGCTTCAGTTTACGCCACAGATTTGATCCCTTTTCCATCTCAGCCATCCATCTGTGCCACAGATCACCACCACCCCCAAAACATAATGCTCCCTACTATGACAGGCACTCGGTGAACAGATGAGCCCAAGGGCACAGCACCAGGAGAAAAACTGCACCTGTATGAACAACTACAAGTACCAGCACGCAGTTAAAAATCCTACAGGCAAGACATTCAAAGGGGTAAATCCTCATTAAATCCCGGTGTTTATTTTCTGAGGAAGAGGTCAGAGGAACTCCTCCTATTAAAACTTGCCTACTCCCTTATTTGTAACAGCCTGCAAAGCAAAACAGAAGTAGAGGACAAGAAGACAACCACCACCCGTGTCCCACATGATACATCCTTATCAGTACCACTCTAGTTCAGTTGCCTTTTGCTTGGCACTGCCAAGAAGAGAGTTCTTGAGAAGCAAAGCCACAGTTACTTGCAGTGATCAAAATCACTGCAGATACCATCCCAGCAGCAGCAGCAGCACCACCTCGAAGTCAGATCCTAACAGCAGCGAGACTCTCGGAGATTAACATACTATGGTAAAAATACCCACTATTTAACTGTAAACATCTAATAGCCAAAAGACATCAGGCCAAATAAATATAGCTGTGATCCTGCCCTGACACCTGGCAAGGTATATACATTAAAATCTGAGAAGCCTTGCAGGAAAGAGGCTGGGGCACTGGAAATCCGATTTCCACAACTTCACCCTCACCCAGCAGCTGCAGAGTGTGCAGCAAGAGAGAAGATGCTTGGGGTCCAGTTCCCAGGGTGACCTTGAGGAAAACCCACAGTCTGTCCACATTTCCACTTTCCCCGTCCACTGCATGAAGAGCACAATAACCTTGACCTATCTCAAAGAGGCAGGGATGTGGCTTAGGAGAGTCTGGAAGGAGCTCAGAGGGGCTTAGATGCAGGACCGGCGCTGCGACCGGGGCGGTCAGGGAATCCTACGAATCGCCCCAGAATCAGAAGCCCGGAGAAACTCGTTAATCGCTTTCAACAGAAAAAGCTGCAGCTCCGGGGCACTCAAGGGCTCGGTGGAGCCGCACACGTGTCACCGCAATTTCCCCGGCGCGGGCAGGGCAGAGGAAGGCGCACCGCGGCTGCAGCCCCCGCGCCCGGCAAGGGCAAGCCCCGCACCGCGGCGAGCGGGGGCGACCAGCCCCGGGCCCCTCACGCAGGCAGAGGGAGCCGGCTGGGAGGGAGGAGAGGCGAGGGGCTGGGAAGACCTAAAACCCCCAGGGTGAGGAGGGGAAGTGGCGGCGGGCTAGGGGAGCCCGTAGCTCCGGGGAAGGGGGGTGGGTACAGGGGGAGCCCGCAGCCCGCCGGGGCGAGGAGACGGCCCTCCAGGGCCCGGGGCCGCAGGAAGGGCG
>VZRH01007072.1:847118-871927 GCA_013397555.1 Urocynchramus pylzowi | reverse complement strand
CGCGGGGGCCGGGGCTGCCCCGCCGTGCCCGAGCAGCCCCGGCCCGCGCCCACAGCCGTCTTGCGAGGCGGCACACGGCAGGACGCGGGGCGAGCGACAGCGGGGGAGAAATAATAAGTCTGTCATCTGTACCCGAGGGAGCGGCCTGAAATAGTGTCAGAGGAGGTTTAGGTTGGGCATTAGAAACTGGTTCTTCACCCGGTGGGTGCTTGGGCACTGGAACAGGCTCCCCAGGGAAGCGGTCACAGCACCAAGCCTGGCAGAGCACAAGAAGTGTTTGGACAATGCTCTCAGGCACAGGGTGTGACTCCAGGGGATGTCCTGTGCTGGGACGGGAGTTGGATTCAATGATCCTTACGGGTCCTTCCCAACTCAGCATATTCTGTGATTCTGTCATTCCCTTCAGGACACCAGCCAGGCCCACTGTGCCCGTTGGGTCACCGTGCGGTGCTGCCTGCTGTCCCTGCCGGCAGGCATTGATTTTTGGGGTTAGCAGGCTCCACTGTGGACCTGGAGTTCTCAGGAACATTATGGGACCTAAATCCTTGCTGGGACAAAACCACAGAGACTCTTTCGTCAGGCCTTGGAAATTAAGCATGAAGGCGAGGAGGACAGCAGCAGCCAAACAGATCCCTGTGCTTCTTGGGATGACCAAGTTCTTTGTGGTGAGGATGGTGAGGCACTGGGAATAGGTTGCCCAGAGGAGCTGTGGATGCCCCATGCCCAGCAGTGTTCAAGGCCAGGCTGGATGAGGCTCTGACTAACGTGGTCTAGTGGAAGGTGTCCACTAGAGGAGGATAGAGTGAGATGATCTTTAAGGTCTCTTCCAACCCAAACCACTTTTTGATTCTGACAGTCAGAATCACAGGTGTGATACCACCAGGGAAAGAGGTGAAGATCTCCAGGGGAATACATATCTAAGAGCCTCCCTCATTGCTCATGTACACCAGGCCCTATGAGTGTGGGATTACCAGCTCTGTACCAAGGGTCCATGGAAGCTGGCAGGGCATCAGTGCAGTTATCCTGTGCAATGAATTGGAGGTGACTAGAAAAGAGTGCCTACAAGGATGCTCCCAGGAGCATGTGGGGCTAATGAGGACATTGTGTACACAGGAGAAGTGACAATTATGTGGAGTCACGATGAACAGCCCAGAAACCTCACAGTTCTTCACACTCCTGAAAACAAAAGAGGAGCTTGTTATCACAGTCAGGGCCTGGAACCCAAGGTGAGAAGAAGATGTAAACCAGAGGCCAGTGAAGCTCAGAAGCCAATGCGAGTGAGTTGGATATAGGCGAAAAGAGGATCAGCTTTTCTTGTGCTCTTTTTGACCTGGGCTGAGCAAAGCCTGAGAAGATGCAGCAGTGGAGGTAGAAAGCTCCTCCAGAAGGGTGGTGCCTGACCAAGGAAGGAGACCTGTGCACTGTGGCCATTTTGTGGGAATATATTGGATGAGCATCCAGCACAAGAGAAAAATGTCAGTGCAGTGGGCAGGGAGATACCAGAATTATCTTATCCAACCCCACAGTCCTACCTCCACCATGTCCTTGGAAAAACAGGCAGCAAGGCCTGGGTTGCAGACAGGCAGGCTGCTGTGGTGGGCACTGCTGCAGGAATTCCCAGTTTGGGGAACAGTGTGGGGGAGTTGAGGTCTTTTCACTCCCCAGCTGCAAAACTGCTTCCCACCCCTTTCCTTGATGGTGGCATATCCCACTCTGCCCTGTTTTGTGAAGGCATCAGTGGGTTTCACTGTGCTGTATCCTCTCAGTCAAATGCTGAACTGAACTCAGTGTGGCTTGAGGTATAGACATTACGTTTATCACACATAGATGTGCTGGCAGGACATTCCCATCCCCTGGCAAAGAAGAGGTTAACACTGCCCATCTTTGTGCTGTATCTCAGGAGGACTGCAATCACACATTTTTATTTTTGGTTCTGCTGCATAAGAACAACTGCTCTTTGTAACCTGAGTGGCACAAAGGACCCGTTTCTTCCAGCAGCATTTAAGAGAGGCCATAAAAAAAGGAAGCAGAGGAAGAAAGTTCGTATTCAGCAAGTGCCAGGTTGTCAAGGTTTCCTCTGCTTTCAGACATAATTTTTTTCTCCTGACAGACACAAAAGAGATTTAAAACTGGTGCAAAACAGAGCTTCAAAAGCAGCACTGTCTGTGTCTGACAGAAGGTGAAGAGCACAGCTCAGGACCTCCTGTACAAGGCAACATCATTGTCATCATGGTGCACACAGGAGCATTAGACCAGGTCTGTGCTGGGCTTGTCACAAAGCTTGTCCTGTGCAAGTCTCAAAATCCTGCACTGCTTTCAGCCCACCTCCCAGAGGGGCTGTGGGCTGGTTCACCCCTTCAAGGACATGGATCAAGTTCAGTCTGCTGCAAAGAAAGAGGCTTTCACAAGGTCTCAATTTCAGTTTCCTTCCCCATTTGTACTGCTTTCTGTTTTAATAAATTGTGGACTGCCAGTGAAATCCCCAAGTGTCTGATGGGTATGGTTATTAAACCAAGACTTAAATAAAATTGGGCAAGCTTGGTCACTGCTCCCTTGGCCTGGACATGATTCTCAGAGCACTGTAGACAATTCAACTGATAAATATTGAAGAGGCAGTAATGTAATTAGCACCAGTCAACATCATTTTCTGGAAAAATCAATCCCAATCAAGCCTGATCTTGTTCTCCATTGAGACCACAGGATGTGTTGCCAAAGGTAACAGCACAGAGGTGTTAGGGGAGGCATCCAGGGTATAGTCAAACAGGATGAGTAAAATGAACAGATTCACAGCTGGCCATCGGCTGGGATGGCAGGAAGCACCCAGAAACTGCTGGTCTGGTTTCATTTTCTGTGCAGGTACTTGACATTACAGAAGTGAGAGAGGATGTGGATGCAGCTGAAGAGTGCAAGAAGGGGACAGCTTAACCCCAAACCCGGCTCTGTTTTCCCCAAAAGCTCAAGCTGCAAGACCACACTGGTGAACCCAGTGTATGTGGTCTGTCTGTCCTCTCTGCCCATTACACCTTGAAAAGAGGCTGCAGAAATCTTCTTAGTAGTTATTTGATTCAAATGCTGAACAATTAGTAGGAATAAAGTCCCTGATGCTCAAAGCACACAAGTGTGTGTAAAAAAAAAAAAAAAAAAAAAAAAAAAAAAAAAAAAAAAAAAAAAAGTAGAATTTCTTTCCTTTTTTGAATGACTTTTAGAGCAGCTGGGGTTGACCCTGGCATTCTAATGAGTAACATGTCATGAGCTGGCTTAAACAATGGCCCAGCTCCTGCTCCCATAAGCACCAGCATCTCACAGTGCCTGGTAGCCGTGGGGCTCCAGCCTCGGGGCTGCCCGACAGCCAGCAGCCCCGTTCCCTGCCTGTCCACAGCATGTGCCACAGCAGCAGCGCCTCAGCTCCTTTGGCAGCCAACACAGGCTCCCACGCTCAGCACAGACAGCACAAGGGAAAGCAGTCTCATGCCCTGCATGCTTATCTCCTGGATAAAACAGGGAGGCACTTTTGTTTATTGAGTGCCGATGAATGGCGCTGTCTTGGCTGTGAGATCGGCCTCCAGATCCCACTCTGGGCACAGCTGCTGGCAGGGAGCCTGCAGCTGCAGCCACCTATTGCCCTGGGAGCCTTTCAGCAGGCTGTTCCCCCTCAGCCCAGGGAGAAAACGACCCACAGCTTCCCACCATATGCATTTGTCCCCATGCAGAGGTGGAGTCAGATTTATGGGGCACTGATCACTCTTTTCCCCTGCAAGTATGGCCCAAGAGTACAGATGGGTGCCAGAGAATGCAGTTTGCTCCAGAATTTTTCAGTATTCCTCACCTTCCACAGCTCATTTGTTTGTCTTCCCTTTCAGCAGCTGACAAACTGTGAGGAATCTGCATTGGCAGTGGCCTGCACGGCTGTTTCTTGGGGGGCAGAAAGGTGAGATGGCTCCGTGCCGCCAGGATGAAGTGGATGCTGAGGACACTGTCACCCTGCCATGGGTGAAACAGCTGGACCTCAGGGAGAGTCACAGATCCCAGGCTTGCCGCCTCACCAAGAGTGCAGCCAGCTCCTCCAGGGCCATGTTATTTTAGGATCCCAAAAAGCTGATGGATCCATTTGTGACTGCCTCTGCCTTGCAGCCATCATTCGTGCACAGCAGTTGTCACAAAATAACCTGTTTAAGCAGCAGGATTTTCTTTACTCTGCCCAGACTGCAAAGAAATCATCTCTTGTAAGGGACTTTTGAGGGGGAGACACCATGTGTTCTTGCTCCTTTCAATGCATCAGGATGAAAGCCTCACCAAATCATTTCTTGTGGGAATTTCTGAGGGGGAGACACTGTATTTTCTTGCTCCTTTCAATGCACCTGGATGAAAGCCTCACCAGGACTGTCACTCAGCCTGATGCTCCTGCAACACATGAAGGCTGTGCAGACACCAGGAGACAGAAACTTGCAATGTTGAGAGGGAGCAGCTACAATCAATATCACAAGCCATGCTTGCTCTCAGCTCTGGCCTTGGGGAGATGCTAAGAATCACAACAATTTCCATTATTCTACAACCTGGAGGGAAAAAACCCAAAAACATTTGTCCTGAGCCATTGCTGCTTCCAGAGGAGGTAAAATCTTCCGAGGATGTGGCTGAAGAAGCAGCAAGGTGAAGATTCATACCTAAGCTCGTGTCCTCCCCAGCTATCCTGTTACTACCTCCCTCACCCAGCTTTCCTGTCCTACTTCTCACTGTAATCTAAAGCTTCTCTCCATCAACAGAGCAGAATTAGAAGCCTAACCAGCCAGGTTCATCAGCCAGGTCTCTTCTTCACACGATAGGGAGAGATGGGTGACTCTATAGGGGCTGCAGCCACCCTCTGCAAAAGTCCCACTCTCTTCTGGACATGCAGATTTGCTGTTTCTAAACCTGGTGATGCTAAACACCACCAGAAGACCAGGTCTGGCCTGTGACAGAAACCTGGCAGAGACAGCGTGGCTGGGACACATCTGGGGTTACTCAGATCACTGTGTGATCCTGTTCACACCCAAAGCTTTAAGTTCTTGCTGCTGACTTGGAACTGTCCCACAGGTGAGCCTGACATAACCTGGTTCCTCTTTTGATCAGGGAAAAGGTTTCCTGCATTAGAATAGGAAACTCAAATAATTTCTTAAGCTATTTGAGGGGTATTTTAGAAATTCCAAGGTTTACCCTTGCTGCTTCAAGCAGAGGGCTGGCAGGGTTGTAGAAGCATGGAAACTTAGGACAGCTTGGCAGCTTAGAGATGGTGAATATTACCTTGCTGTTTTCCCAAGTCACTCACTAAATGTCTGCAGACAGCATCCCTTAAGCTCTCATGTTCTGTTAGCTTAATCAAACCTCAACTTCACGGAATCACACAATGGTTTGGGTTGGAAGGGACTTTACTCACCCGTCACGGGCAGGAACACCTTCCAGCTGACTGCTCTGGGTTGTGCTCAGTCTATCTTCACTGGACTCCTGCCACCCAGCAGCTGATGACCACACAGGGCCTGCCCCAAGATGTGGCCCCACCAGGTGACCCAGCACGTGGGACTTTGTGTACTCAGCCTGAGACACAATGAAAACAGGGTAGAGCAGATGTTTTCAAGCTTGACACGTCTAGAGTAGAAATCCTGAGTCCCCCTTTAAGCAGTGCTACCTTGTTTGTTTTGGGTCACCACTGCAATTCTCAGTCCAGGAATGAAGCTCAGCCACATGGCTTTGAGGAGAAGTTCAAGCAACAGCCACCTCCTCTGACCCTTACAAATGTGGTCTCCTCTTATCCACAGGGCTTCAGCAGAAACAAAATTTGCAGCCATCCTGCTTTTCTAGAGAAAGCAAGCAGAGCTGTCTGATCAGCTTCCTCTGCCTGCTTGGTTTCTCCAGGTGCTCTGTTGCTGCTGTCTGATCCAACTCTTGCCTGAGAAAGGCAGCCCCAAATCTCTTGCTCCTTCCACATGGGAATACATTCAGCTTTCTGTATTAATTTGCTTTTTAGAGGATTTGTTTCCCCACCAATTTAATCAATCACTTTCTGAACACAACATTTCTGTTTTGGCCTCAAACCTTCCACAGCAAGGAGTCAGCATTAAAACTACGCGTAGTGGGGGGAAAAAAGTAGCCACTTTTGCTAATTTGCAGGTGATACCGGACTATTTCGTTTGGTGCCACCTAGTTGAGAAACAGTGGATGGCAACCATGTATTCACATCTTCATCCTTTCCCAGGAGATGCAATACTTTGCTGTAACAAAAGAGTTTAAATGCTTTGTAGTGCTCATCTCTGAGCATCCCTCCTGCCCCTTGCACATTTTCCTGTTCTACCTTCTCTTGTCTGGAAAATACAAGAACTGCACTGGTGTTCAATGAGCAAACCCAGCAGAAGGATCTTAGCTCCAGCCCCCCAAAACAAACTTCTGGATGGGTTCAACCTACAGACCTACTGTGAGACAAGAAGAATAAAGGCATGGTCATACTGCCTACCTGGTTTCTATGTTTCCCAGTCACCGAATTCTTTCAAGGTACCTGGAAACTGGAACAAGGGTCAAACTCTCCTCATGGATTTTCAAGACACAGATTTAGAGAAAAATGGCGCTTTAAGAACACAGAGTTTATTTCTGCAGAGCTTAGGAAATGAGTACACACTTAATTGCAGCGAATGCAATTCTTCATTTGAACAGTACCAACTGATAAGCGTGGGGAGCTCACTTTAATGCAGCCCTGGGCTGGGGTTCTGATGCACCAGGGACTGAAAGCCAGCCCCACTCCCAGTGGGGAAAACTTTAAAACAAGAGTAGCTTTCCCAGTGAAAGCTACTCTTGCTTTAAAGGCTGAAAACATTGGGTGATCCTCCCTTGGGACGAAAACAGTGAATTTAAGGACCATCAGATTTCATTTCCCTTTTAAAAAACCCAGCAGTATGACACTGTCAAATATGGACATGAGTGTGTACCAAGTAGAAGGAAATCTTACAGATTGGGTATCTTCTAATGCTCTTTCAGTTTTGGCATCAAGCTCAGTAGGTTCATGGCTGAACCATCCATTCCTCAGTGCACCTCACAGATCTCCTTTCCTTTTTTAGAGCAATCCTATGGATGTGCTGAGTTTTACAGCATTGCTGCCTGCCCACAGTAAACAGAGAAACTGAATATAGCCCCTGTGGGCTCACTCTCAATTTCATATTTCAGTCGGGTCTTTTACTGGGAATTATACAGCATTTTACTGACAGGACTGTGTAAACAGTTTAACCCCCTGCAGAACATAATCAGGCTTTCCCTTGTATTTTTTATGGAATTAATAAACTGATTTGAGCTTTGCCTGGGCTTTCATTCTCAGGTTTGGGGGTTTTTTCATTAATATCTGTAGGAGCTGGAAGCATCTTACCTGGATCTGTCTCCTGGCAGCTAGAGGACTGTCATGGTTAGAAAAAACTTGAAGGGGTATGTGGGAAACACCCAGGTCATTTTGCTGGAAATCTACAAGTTTATGAAGTAGAAAAGGGTTTAATTATGACAGTTAAAGAGCTATAAAAGTTACAGCAAAAAAGAAGGAGAAAAAATGTTCCTACTCCCAAACAATTTCTTGCTTTATTTTAAAAATTTTTTGTAAGGAGGCTTTTCCTGATAAAAATTCATTTGGAAGAATTTTGGACACATTGGGATCATGCACAGTAAAAACCATACAATCTCCTAGATCATCTGTAGGACACTGTAAGGTGCATATTAGGCACCAGGAAAAGCCAGATAACTGGAAAGGGAAAGTATGTGATGAATTCATGACAGAAGTCAGAAAGGAATGCCATATTTTGATTCAAAAGATAAATGCCAGGTTAGTAATTTCTTTTGCTGTTTCAACCATCTACTGCAACTGTTATCAGCCATAGCGGTTATAGGCTTATGAAAGACTTACTGTGCCTCAAAGAGATTATTGATAAAGATAACACATCTCAAAATAATGTTTTCCATTGACTCTCTTCCAGCTCAAATATTTGCTGCCAAGTCAGCTGAGGAAAGAGGAGTTGAACAGTTGCTCTGATTTCCCGCCAGCACCTCAGTGTCCTCAGCTGGGTGCTTGCTTTGGTGTCACTCCAAGGAGAAAGCCAGATGCATGCAAGGAGGCCCAGCCCAGCGGCTATGGCTCAGCAGGAAAGACTGGAGATAACAATCCTTGTCTGGGGTACAATACTTACCTTTCCTTAAGCTGTCAGCCCAAATCCTGAAGAGCTGTTCTACTGATGGAACTGTCTAGGGTTTGGTATCTGCTGTCGCCTGGCCTGGCTGCAGCTCCCTACGAGAGTAACCTGAACACCTGGCACTAACCTTCCTCCCTTGGCACCAAGCTGTTTCCCAGAAGAGCTGCAGCTCTGCTGATGCCTGGATGAGTCCTCCACAGAGTCCAGCCTGCCTATCCTTTACTCCAGCATTGCCTAACTCAGCTCTGGTCTGACTAAAAAGCCAAGTGCAGCCAAGCTCCATCCTGTTGTAGCGGTGGGTGCTACCTCGTGCTTCCTGTAGACTTCTCCCGCACCTTCACCAGAGGACAGGCTGGCCCTACACACTGTCCCTTCTAGATTAGCCTTGTTGCTCTCTAGACCTGCTCCACCTGAGCCTCAGCTCATTCCCTGAACATTGTGTTTCCTGGCTTAGCCCCACTGCAGCAAAGCCACCCTCCAGGGACACCATTAACTCAACTGCAGTCTGTCCTGTGCTTGGCAACCAGCAATATCCAAACAGGAGCTCTTCTCCCATTTCTGCACAGCACAGCCAGGCTCACCTGTGTTCTCCTGCCAGCACGTTTAAAGGGACCAGTCTCCATCTCACTCAAGGCATTTATGGAATAGCAGACCATGCTGTGAAACAGTTAAGTGCTGATTTTATTCCCAGTGAGAGCAATATGCTCAAATACATCTCTCCAAAACTGGAGGAAAGAACAAATACCTGGTTGGTATTCATGGCAATTACAAACTATAACATATGACACAGAATACAAGAGAAAATGTACATTCAAAAGAGCACTGCTGACTTGAACCCAACATGAGACGAGTCCCTAGGTCCAAGGTGACAACTCAAATCTGCAAGTCCTTGTCCAGTGCTCTGGACTGGACAGTAAGCACTCTGTAGCCTGAGATGTTAGAACAGCCTTAAATGAGAGAAAAAGCAGACTGATTTTATGCCTCTCTTTCAATAATACTGATGGCAGGTCTGAAGCAGAATCAGGGAAGCCACCAATGATTCTTCAGGAGGGGAAGAAAACGCCAGGATTTATCCAGCCTGCAACTGCACGTTGACTTTGGGTGGTGCAACCTGGCATTTTTAAACACACGTTTGTTTTTTCAGACTAAGAACAGCCCTTTAAGTAATGTTTAGAGAGTTATGCTGAATTCAAACCTGTCTTGAAAGACTTGAATTTACTTAAATGACAGTAATCTTTCAAAAAGCATGTAATTTTCCACTGTCATTAGTGGGTCATTAACTGAGGGCCATTATGAGATGGGGAACAGGAAGAGAAGGGCACCTCAGTAATAAATCATTGAGCAGCTAAAAAGCAGCAAATGCTTCCAGCCTTATATAAGATATTCAGGTTGAAAAACTGGGAAGTTAGCTCAGCGTGGTTCATGCCAAACACACAACAGTGCCTTATTTCACAGCTGGTCAGACCAGTTTTTAAAATGCAAATTAAAGTCACGCTTTTCATCACACTTCAGGAGGGGTCACACCTTCACCACTACACAGCCACATTTCACTGGGAAGATGTGAGGACTACCCCTTGGAAACTGCAAGGGAAATTTTAATTTCACTTAAATCAGAGTCTCTCCCAGAACAGGTCATGGTTTTTTACTTTTTTTAAAAGAAAATAAAATTGGAACTTTGTCAAAGATCAGCAGTATGTAGGTGTCATCTAAAAAGATGCTTGCAGGTGCAGCAGGCTATTTCATGATAACTTTTCAAGATAACTATTTCATGATAACTTTTGGAACAAAACTAAAAAAAATGAGTATTTTTTCTAGAAATCAGTTTCTTCTTTCTTCCCCACAAATACTTCAGTTTTGTTTGGACTTAAGGGAACTGGAAGAGATTTGGAAAAAAATAGAAACCATTTTCATGGGGAATACAGTGCACATTTTCATGTGAGCAGAACACATCATTGACAGAAATGGCTGAACAGTCCCCACCACATCACAGGCCTTCATAACATGACTGCACCTCCACTCCGCTCCATCAAGCACTGGAGCACAAATGGACCCAAATGCTGCTACCCAGTGTTTCCAGCAGTGTTTCCAGTTTCAGGAATAAATTATAAATAAATACATGTAACATGAGTGTTAACTCATCAAACAATGCTTAAGCCACTACTCAGCTGACAGACAGACACTTCAGTCTCTAGATTTTTCCACATTTCTGAAAGATAAAGCTTGAAGGTCATGAAGTGGAAGTAGAAAAAGGGTTCATAAATGCACTCAAAGCTTCCTGGGATTGGCAGAAGTGGCATGTGAGTACGAACCCAAGAGAATCAATGCCCAGCTCCTCAGGAAGACACAGCCTTTGAGGAGGGAGCAGCCCCCAGGCACCATCACTCTGGGTACACAGAGGGGTCCCATACAAACCCCCTTTTTCTCTGCTGGGGGCTACATCATAGCTATTGCAGAGTCCTCAGTGCTGCTCTCCTGCTCCAGGCCCAGCCGGCGCAGGGACTCGCTGTATTTCTGCCGCCCCAGCTCAATGATGGCTTCAACCTCATCAGCGATGTCCTGGCGGCCACTCTCTTTCATGGCTGTGATCAGCTTCCTCACACAGTCAGGATCCTCTGAGTTCTGCTGAGCCCACGAGAAAAGCATGTCCAGGATCTGCTTATTGAGGTCCTCTCTGAAGAAAGGGGGAAAGACACAAGTAACCAACACGCTCTCCTGAGCAGCAAACCAAAGAGACCTCACCTAAGTCCCAGCCATGGCTAGAGCCTTAAAGAAACCATTCAGGCACACAAAGCACTCAGTGGGCCTGCCTCTTTCCTACCCATCATACAGGAGTTGCAGTTCCCGCATGAATGCTTCTCTATAAAGTATTTTCCTAACAGAAGTATCAAATGAAGGCATTCTGCTTTTGCATATAATTTCCTCACAGGAACACTAGTTTGATCACAACAAGTCTAATGCTCTCCTATTGCTTTGGATTTTTGGTCAGACTGCATGTCCCGTGATGTACCACAAACTCTTTTTGAATAACGATGATATTCACAATTAAAGCCATAGATCATTTCTCTTTGTAAGAGATGGAGTCTGGCCAGGAATCCGATCATAGAACAAAACAGGAATGCAACTCAGCTGAACTACAAAGCTCATCAGGTTTGTTATTTCCCAATTTTGTTTTTCAAACAAAAAAGCTTTATTTTATAATGGCAAGAGAACATAATCAGTTTCCCCTTATAAAAGGTATTATTTTCAGAAGAATCATTAGTCAACCCATCTTTAATCCAGTGAAACAATTACAGTGGAAGAACTTTCAACCAGCCAAGCATTGATTTACATATTACACTGCAGATGGATGGACAGATATATATAATGCATCACTGTTGATTACTGTGTCCTGTTCTCACCTGTTATTGTATCCTATGCGCTCAATCTGCTGGTAGGTCAGGCCCAGGTTGAGGCCGATGCTCTGCCAGTCAGCTCCCACGCGCCTAGCAATGCTCAGCAGGTTTGCCTGGGTCAGGTAGCCAGTCTCAGCATTGCCCAGGTTCAAGGGAGGGAAGGAGAAGCCATACAGGGGGCCGGGGTTCTCATCACTCCGGGGTTTCAGTTGCTGTGTCACAAAGGAGAGAGAGAAAGAACATTCTTTCTTTTTTTAGAGAAGAGTGTCTGGACACTCAGTCTCCACCGTGAAATCTCCTTCCTTCTACTGGGGAGAAAGGAAGTACTTGGGGCTGCAGGGTCAGGCTGTAAGAAGCAAGGAGGACTTGCATTGGCAGTGACCAGTAATGCTCACTGCCTCAGGAAAATATCAAATTGTAATGCTCACAGTCATAGCTCACATGGGAAATTTCCTTTCCTGCATTTACAGGGCAGGTTAAAATAAGCCACATCCCTGAAGCATATTTGCAGTAAGAGAGCACTTAGTGTAGGTTTGTAGTTGAGGCTGTGTGTGTCAGAAAGGGATGTGAGATCATCACACGTGATCGGAAGGGAAGTATTCAGCCTACCAAGGTATTTATTGTTTTAGGCTTCTCAAATGTCACTTAAATTCCATAAGCAAAAGTTGCATTTCTCACTGTAACATACAGCCCAGCCTTTAAAGCTCACAGCAGAATACCTACACTCAATGTCTATGTTCAAATCCAGCATAACTACCTCATCCTATTCCTTTCTTTTTTCCTGCTGCATGAGCTGTGTGACTAAGAAATTTATAAACAAAACAAACACTTCCCTCTAATTACAGCAAGCTTCCTTGCATACTAGTTTCTCATTTATTCAAAGGATCCACCCTCTCTGACTCTCTGACCACCCACCCAACAAGCCTGTGCTTGACAGGCAAGATGAGCAGGAGAGGTGGAGACCACTCCCAGCTCTTCACGTTCTCGTTTCAGAAGAGCTCACTCACAGGGAGTACAAAATCTCCACCACGACACGGCTGGGCAGCTATTTCTCGTGGTCATTCACTGCATGCCTTCTCATGGAGGAAACAAAATTAGCTGAGCAGAAATGCCATGCTCTTATCCCATCTAGAATAATTTTTCTGTAGGAGACAACTCACAGGCAGTTTGATGGGCAGAGTAGCAAGCCAGAGGGAGTCTGGACCTTTTCTCCTCCTGCTGGCATCTTCAGGGATGCTGTCTGGAACTGCCCCTCGGTAGAAAGAGACCTTTGCAAAGAGAAAGATTGCAATGAGGCTCTGATTCACTGAAGCACAGTGGCCCAGCCTATTGGCACCATGTCTTTTCCATTTGGCAAAGAATGAATTCAGCATTCTCATCTATCCTCAGCCCACAAATATGGCCTCTCAATTATGTGTAACTGGGAGGAGCACTGAGGTTCTGCCATAAAGGCTGGACTTTCTGCCAGCACCCCAAAAATTAATGGCAGGAATGTAAGTCAGACAGTTAAGTGATGAGTGATCCTTCGAGATTACACTTCTTGATTATTCAGAGTTTAGTCAGTGAAATGCAAAGCCAGAGAAAGAGGGTAGGAAAAGAGTCATGCCCAGCACTCAGAGATTATTATAATGAGTACTGTAAAAGCAATGATGAAGGAGGAAACAAGAAGTCAGTGTAACTGGTTGTTCACCTGGCCTTTTACAGCTTGGCCTTTTCTGTCCACAGGGGAGGTCACATAGATTTCCTTCATGTTCTTCAAATGGGAGTAAAAAATAAATGAGAGACGTCCATCCACGCAGTCAGGGCGATCTGTGCAGAAAAGCAGGAAGCATTCAACTTTTCTTTGGAGAAAAGTGTGCAAAAGCAGATCAGTCATAAAAATAAACACTCCTGGCTATTGCCCTCTGCAGGTTTACAAGAGTATGAGAAGAAATGAAAGTCTGCAAACAGCACTTTCATAAAGCAAAGTGGGCAGAAAAGTTACGTGACCAGAGAATGTGACAAGTTCAATGTCCAGGGGCTGGCTGCTGTGAGTATGGGCGAGTTGGAGACAGAGAGGAACGCCATGAAGGAGTACAACCCACAGCAGAAACACGTCTAGGGCCAGAGCAGGACAAGAGGGAGGGAGGTAGGAGCAGAACGAGCCCAGTACTGCCATACCCATATCAATGCTGATGCCTCGCTCAAAAGCTGCAAAAAATTGCTCTCCCTCAAACATCTCCACCATGTCGGATGGCTCAGGCCCTCGATAGCGGTCCTGCAGCTTCCTCAGCACTGGGTCAACCTGACAAGGATGACAGCGTTTGGTCAGAAGCACATCTGTCCCCCAACACATGTTTCTAATGTTTCTATACCCACGATGTTCCTCTCACCTTCAACAGGAAAGACTAATTTACATGAAAAGGATGTAAACAAATGAACAAAGATCCATTAGAAAAGCATTTCAGCACTGTCTCTGTCTTTTTAACAGGTCTTCTTAACTTCAAAGACAAGGAGGGATTTACTTGCTACCATATCCCACTCACTATTCAAATATACTTTCTCTGCAAAAAGACACATGCTACAATAGCACACAGCTGAGGACACCAGAAAGCTAATTTTGACTTTGTAGCCTGTGATCACAGTGGCAGTACAAGAGTCAGGTTAGATTCTTCTTTCTGTTTGTAACAATAAACCTTTCTCACTCCTTGACCATTCCCAGCAGGATTACAGACACACCCAAAAAACCATCTCACTCTGAGTGTCATTGATGCCTCATCTGGAGACAGTTTTAGCCCAGAACTCAACATAAAAAATCTTTGCAAATTTTTGTGTCCACAGGTCACTTCAATACAGGAGCACAGGTAAAAAGAAGGAGCAACCAGAGCAGAGAATTATGCAGAGCTGGATATGCAGCCCAGTAGTGGCAGTCTGATAAAATAACCCTCACCCCACCAAGCTGCACTGCCTGCCAAGGGACACATTCTCCACAGCTGCATGCTCATACTCACACTAATCTGAAACAACACTGCTGAGGGCTGATACCCCTAGGAAGAGGCAGCAGAAGAGAATGTGTGTGAGCACTTCCCATCTCCTTCTTGACAAAGTCAGCCAGATTAGCTCACACTCATTGCATAAACTAACCTGATGTTGCATTAAAGCAGATTAAGGAGTGCTTGTATATTCTGTTCCAGTGCTTGAACTGAGAACAGCAAGGAACATAAGGAAAATTACCATTTCTAACCACTCCAGCTGAAAACAAAGCAGTGCTGCTGCCCACACCACTAGTCCATGTCAGACAAGTGAGGTGTAAACTTTGACTTAAATTTAAGCCAACATGTTTTGCCTCATGTTTGCTGGATGATAATAGCATATACACAGCCAGTAACTGTGGTTCAGCTGATTTTAACAGTCCAGTCCTCAGGGTTTGCAGGGGAGGAAATCAATGCATAGCATTTACCACTGCATAGAATGAGTTTTTTTCTTCCCCAGCTCCCTGTGAGTCAGTACCACACCACCAACCGTGTGGTGACAGCATACCCCAGCCACGACTCTGGGGCAGTGAACAGGACTGTTTGGTGCACTGCTGCCTTTACATCCTACACTGGGAAGTCTGGGAAGCTCAGGAGCAAGGCAGTACAACCCAGCTCAGACCTTGTGCTTGGGGACACACTGTAGCAGGACTTGCTCGGGATCCCTCTTCCTCTGCAGCGCAATTAAGTTCACCTGGTACAGACGCAGCCGCTCATAGACCTTCTTGGCAATGCCTCCAATGTAGGTCTTGGTGGTGTACCACAGCCAGTACCTGGAGACAAGGAATTTAAAAAAAAGGAGGGATCCTACCCAGAGAAAGGTGCCAGTGTCACACCCACATGATTGGAAAGAATGACAGGTAGAGAGACAAAGTGCTACGCTGGGCCTGACTTGCAAAAGGAAAAGGGGGCAGATAGAGTTAATGTCATGGCCTCTGGTCTGAGTGTTGGAAAAGCAAGGCAGAGGAACATCCCATCTTTTCCTCAGGACTAATCTTGCACTTACCAGGAGAAGTGAGTGACTTCAAACACTGCATAAAGATGGGTGAATTCCAGCACCACCTCACTGGTAATGTCATTCCAGGTTTGGCCCTCCAGGTCACCATGGAGTATATGCAGCCTTGACCGGTCCAAATTTAGCCCTAAAGACACCAATGATAAAGAGATGCTAATATGCAGCAGAAACCTTTTTTCATGGCTTTACAAACCCAGCCACAGGTTTGGGTGATTTACTTTTTAAAGCCACCAAATAAGGGTTCACAGCCTTTTCTTCAGCATCCAGGACTGAACTTTGGTCAAAGAAGAGCAGCAATAAAAGGACCAAGCTATCCCATTGCTTTTGGGATATTCTGGCAAAATATGCAGAGTTAAAATGATAGTGTGCTCATTCCCACCAACAGATTCATTAGACAAGTCTCATCACTAAAATCTAGGGTTATTAATAGGGATCTATCTCTTTCTAATGTACATCTCACAGACTTTTTAATCCTGATGCACTTCAGGCATACAAATACCAGGTGATGTTATAATGAAGGCCATGTATTTCTTCACAAGAAAACCAGCAGAGGTCAAAGAAAATAGGAGTAAGGAGACTGAGGGTACTCAGTAAACAGAGGAATCCCTGGCATGACTGAGGCTGTTTTTAGCAGTTTTCAGAGTGGGATGTGGCTCAGTATACAATCATACATTTTTAAATGCAGTAGCTCAGCAACTGATTCATACACAAGGAAAAGAGAAGGCAAACCCCTGGAGGCTGCATGTTCATTTCTTGCTTCAAGCTATTCCCAATCATGAATCAAAGCCCTTTTGCAATGCATCTCCTCAGTGGGCAGGAATGCCTCTCCAATCCACCATAGTAAAACCAGCAGTTTAAATACACATGTGGTTTGGCAGGGAAATCCTTTGCCAAGACCATTCTCCCAGCTTGTCTGGTCTGTGAACCCCAGCCCTGATCTGATGGACCTGAACTACCTTCAGCTCCCACCGCTCTGCACCACCACGCAGTCAGTGGACACACCTTGCTGCTCCTGCAGGAAAAGCAGCAAGCTTTGTTAACAACAGGAGAGGCAAATAAAAGTCTCTCTTGCCATTTCTGGTTTTCCAAATATGGCATCTCCCTTCACCAGTTTTGGGAATAAGCTGACCTGTGACCCCGGGTGGAAGAGGCAGCTGAATTCTCACTGGCTTGAGAAAATCCACCGTGGAATCCTGGGAGAGGTAGAGCAGGGGACTGGCTCTGCACCCCGCATTGGCTGTGATTTCCTGTATCTCTTCTGCAGAGACTGGCAGCACCTGGATGTGGCAGACAGCACAGGGAGCAGAGCAGTCAGGCACCAAATTCCCACACTGCTCACGCAGTTCCTCCAGCACCCAGCAGGCAAATGCTGCTCTTGCTGCAGGGCCCGTTGAGAAATAAAGCACAGAGAACTTTGGCTGAAGTCTGGCAACCTGTCAGGCTGGGATGGAATTAAAGCATTACAAGAGCATCTAGCAGCTTTACAGAATAGTTAATTTTAGTGGGGTGATTTTAGAATTAGATCCACATTAGATTCCCCCACCACCCCCAATTCTCACTGAGCTGTTTTGCTAGGGTCCGTTTTGCAAGGGAAAAAGAGGGAAAATCTTTTTGTGTTCCCTTTATAGCAGCTACCCACTGGTCTGCTGGAGATCCCTTTCCCACACAGGGCAGCACAGAGCATGGCCCATGTTGCAGGGAAGTTAAGAGAGAAGGTGATCTGAGATGGGTCAGCCCATGAAGCAATCTCGTCTAGACATGAATTACCCTAGGGCAGACATCTCTGCTTGGTTCCACACTCAACATGAGAAAACAGCTGCACCAGAGCTCACCAAAAAGCATGCATACCTGCAGCTTGACACTACGAGGCTCTTTGGTGACTCCAGGAGGAAAGATCACTTTGATGTTTGGATCCACACTGGAAAAGAGCAATGTCCCCTCTGCTGGCACTTTGCATTCATTTTGGACAAGTCGAGACACAACAAGGAACCAAGAGAAGTGAAGGACACAACAGCGAGCCACACACTTCTGTGACAGAAGACAAAGAAGAAAACATACAGGCATATAACTTAATACAATAAAGGCAGGAAAATGAGTATCAGCCAAGTAGAAGAAAGTACTAGATCAGGGATGAAGCATGGCAGGCTGCAACTCAACTTCAGGAGACACTTCTCCATGAGAGGGGAAATGTGGAGCTGAAATCCACTACATTTTATAGCAGCTGGTCAAAAAACAGCTCATGAGATGTTTCAAATTGGTTCACTCTTGGTTGGGCACAACCAAAGAGGGGAACAGGAACAAAGTGTGTCAGTAGTAATTTCAATCTGCTCACCTTTGATTTTCTCTTCTGCTTCACTCTCGTTTTCAGATCACTCCAGCTCTGCCCACTGAAGGTCCGAACTACCACCTCATGCTGGTGAGGGGTTTGAGGTGAGATAAATGGCATCCAGATCTGCACCTCCTGGCAAAAAAGCATTCCTGTGAGACACCAACTGAAAGGATAAAACCAAGACAGCTCTGCTCTGTGGCTTCTGCTCTGCTCTATGCAGACGAGGGAGGGCAGAGCATGGCCTGCATGCAGGGAATCAAAGAACCTGCTTTGCCCTGCAGTCTCTGGGGAGGTGACGGGAAATGTCAGGTCTGCTATGGACTGTGATGGTAGGAAAAGTTCAGCAGCTTCTGAGCAGAAAGGGCAAAGCAACCTTTGCAGTAAGCTGCTGTCAGCCATGATGGGGCTGGTAGGTGGTGTGACTTCTCCCCAGCTTGAATACAAAACACACAATCAGACTTTTAGAGAAGGATGCAAATCATTCTCTTTCCAGGCTAAGGCCAGATGCTGGACTTATCCTCCAGTAGAGCAGGGGGTTGTGAGTGAGAAAGGTTATAGCTCAGCTCAATCAGGAGCAGTGGGGAAGGCAAAGGTGCCAGATCAGCACAGTATCAGAGAGGCTGGCTGTGTCCCTTCTGATTCTCTGCATCAGGGCTTCTTTGAGATGCAATCCTGCAGCTACTTAAAAGCACCAGGGATGGGGGTAACTGTCTCACAGGTCCCAAAAGGCACTCTCAGAAGACTCTACTGAGCTACTTCAAAGGCAGATTCATCAGGAGGTGACCTGGGTGTACCCTCACCTGCTGGAATTGGACCCCATGAGGCTGCAGCTCCAGGACTCTACTCAGCAGGACATCATGGTGTCTCAGCTTTACCCACTGTGGATCTGGTGTGAGGGATCGGAAGTGGATCCGCAGAGGATCAGAGGCAGCCCCCGGCGGAAAGCAGAAATGGATGCCACAGGCCAGGACCACTCTGCAGCCTTCAGAGGTGACAGTAAAGCTTCCAGAAGACATGCATGAATTTATGACATTGTGCAGTGACTTCAGCCCTCCAAAAATTGACAGAAGAATCTCATACTTGTGTTTGACTGGCCTACCAAGGCTATAGGCTCCTATACATTCCTGCAATACCCACCATGCACCTTGTCTGTAATATAAGTTCTTAATAACAGAGGCTTACCTGCCCTCTCCTGATGCAAGGAAGAGTCTTTTTAGCCTTCTGGTACTGGATTTATCTGTGGCAATAAGAAGATTTGGGTAGGAGAAGGAGACAGAGGTTACTTAAACCAAGGTAGACAAAGAAAGGCTGAAGAGTTTTGGCTTAATCCTAATCTGACAGAAGTTGCTAATGGAATCCTGGTCACACTGCAGTGGGCCCAGAACACACTGCAGCACGAGGCCTCGAGGTCCCAGGATGCACTGAAAATGCTGGCTCTCCCCCAAGGAAACTCAGACAGAAGAGAGAGAATTCAAAAATATTTCAGTTTACCTCTGCAGCTCTCAGGGCCATGTTTGATTGCCTGGGGCCACCCTGGGAATCAGTGCTTCCTCTTGTGAACATGAGCACCACTGAGAAACCCTGCTCATATTCCTGCTCATTTCATCACCTTCCTCTAGGACAAAGCACTGCTCCTCTGCAGCCTGTGAACCTCAGGAAAGCAGGAGGTAACTGCACAGCAGGATGACCCCTTGCTATTCTCTGAGCTTCTAGCATGAGCCACCACAGCCTTAGGGCCATGCAGCAAGTCCAGGAACTGGTGCTCACCTCTGCTAAAAAGGCTGGACCCCTTTAGGGACTTCTCCTGATCTGTTTCCTGTGAGTCCCATTTTCACTTCCACTGTGAATGCTTACCAAGAAAGCCCAACTCCAGGGACCACTGAGCCCTTCAGACCGGGATAGGCCTAATAAAAACATAACTAATACTGTCTGTATCCTTACAACCTAATAATTATTCCAGAGAAATAAATGCTGATCTGATTCCCCCCTGCTTGTCTTCTCTAATCCAAACCCATCTGCACCATGCTGGGCTGAGTGAGGGAACAGCTGGGCAGAACACACAGCAGCAGAAGCCTTGCAATTACCAGCCTGCGGGGATGGTTCAGTTTCTCCCAAGGGATTGCCTCGGACGTGCACGAACGGCAAGGTCTGGATCTCAGCAGGGATGGCACGGAGGCAGTTGTTCTGCAGATCAAGCCTGGACAAGTTGGGCAGGCTGGCAAGTGAGGCAGGGACTGTCACCAGGAGATTGCTGTGGAGATGCAGCCGACGCAGAGCCTTCAAATTGGCTGCAGGTTGGAACAAGAAGTGACCCCCCAACCGTGCTGTTAATTGCATTGCATATCAGCTCTAACCCTCCCTCTCTCCTCAGCCCATGTAAACACACAAATAATGAGGGAAAAGCACAAAAGCTTAACGTGCCTTTAGCTCACAAAATAAAGGAGTGCAAGGAATTAGCTGAGAGGCAACACACCTCCTCTGTCCTCTCCTTTTCAGCTACAAGTAAGAGACTTCTGTAACAGCATCAAAAGCAGCCTCGGTCACAAAGTAATACAGGACCCAGGAAGCTGGGCAGCAGAAGTCAGAGCCCACTTCTGTGGACTGGTCCCCACTGGACAGTGTGATTTCAAGCCCAGATTTGCATCTCATCAAACCTCAGCTCTTCTGCTACCCAAAACCAGGCAGGGCAGATCCTCAGTCACTGTAAATGGTATTGAAATCTCAGCAGTGTTGCTGATTCACAGAAACAGAAAGTGTGGTCCAGAGAGTTGTTAATGCTCAAAGGCAGTGACTGAACCAAGCATGATCCTTCTGGATACCCTTTCCACTTGGCTCCAATATAAAATGGTTTATGCTAACAACTCTGGGGATAGAGACCAGAGGTTGAGGTTGTACCAAAAGCTTGGCAAGCCCATGTCCTTCTCTTTCCCAATAAAATACATACCTAGGGATTCTGGGATGCTCGATAAGCGATTCCCAGAGAGATCCAGCTCTGTGCAGTTGTGCAGATTCCCAACTTCTTCAGGAAGCAATTCCAAAGCATTTTCTGAGAGATCCAGATCCTGCAGCATTGACAGCTCCCCAATGCTCTGAGGTAAATCCTTCAGCAGATTTTTCATTGCAGAGAAGAAAGTCAGTTTGCTCAGACAGCCAAAGTCCTCAGGAAGTGTTACCAGGCTGTTGTGGCTCACCAGGAGCACACGGAGGCTGGGGAGGTGGAGAATGCAGCTTGGCAAGGTGGAGAGTCTATTGAAGCTGAGATCCAGGTGGGTGAGACACCTGAGGTTCCCAAAGTCTGGTGGCAAGCTTGTCAGGGAGCCATGCTGGTAGGAACCAAACTCATCCCTAGCATGGCCACCTGGGTAGAGGGAAGTGGAAGAAGAGGTCAGTATGCTACCAGGAGAGCTCACCAGCCTCACGTGAGACTCAGCACAGAGATCCACAAGATTGGGAGTTACTGATAAAAATGAGCAGCACTAATCACAAAGTACTCAGAGAAGTGAGTTTTCTGCTCCATGCCTCAGTTTCCTGATCAGTGAAAGCGTTGTAACAGTGAAGAGCTGTTATGAAATCAGGAGATGCCACAGTGAACCAGTACAGCTCTGCTAAACACCTCTAGAGACAAAGCTCAGAATGAGCCAGGCCACCCCACACGTTTACCACACTTCAGCAGGGTGGCCCATACCCCTCCAAGATCCCACTCTCCTTCCCCACTTCTTCCTCACTACCAGTGGCCAACACACAACACTTTATGGATCAAGGAAATAGTCCTTGCCCTCAAGGATTTATCCATGCTATTGAGAAGCAAACAGCCCTGAGGACTGAAATCTGCCCTTGCAAGGCAGGGCACATCCAAGGAAAGAGCAGTGAAAATGTGGGAAGGAAAAGTAGGTAATTCAGTATTTTGTAGGCAGACATGAAGAAAGCAGTGAAAATGTGGGGAGGAAAGTAGGTAATTCAGTATTTTGTAGGCAGACATGAAGAAAGCAGGAAGAATGAAAGTTCCATATCCCAGTTTGTGACACTCAAATTAGAGAAGGGCTGCAACCCTGGAAAATAACTTGAGCAAACAAAAGGAAACTTCCAAACTTTTCCACTTGTTCATTGTTTCGTACTCCTTCTCTACTGTTTTCTATTTATCTCCATATACAGCAGAGGGCACCAAACATTTTTTTATGCTGCATAATGGTACAAAATGAGAACAACCAAACATTGCACTTTGTACATAAGATTTTACTAAACTACTTTATTGCACTTCAGAATGCTCAGGGTGTGTGTACATCTCACAAAACAAGACTGATAAAAGGTACTGCTGTTATTGCCATCTTACTAAAGGGAGAAAAGACAAATCAAATTATTCACATGAGAAATTTGGGACAGATATAGAAACAAACCTCAGATTTCTCAGTTTTCAGCTGGAACCTTGAATTCTGCCCCCAAACTCCCCCTTTTTGTTCTCACTTATTTTTAAAATTCTACCTCCCAAAGAGCAAATTATTCAGTCTGATACAGAAACTATACAAATTGTATTGAGATCCTACCACAATAAATAGATGAGACAGTCGAAGAATTATCTAATATTTATAGCTATAACCGCTGTTACACTTCGCCAAATTACATGCACACCCTGTGTCCTACTTTAGATAAAATGTTGAACAGCCTCTCCTGGTCTGTCTTAAACTTTGCTAAACCTACAGTCACTGGCAGTAAGCAAGGATTATGCATGGATTGATTCAGACAGAAACACAACAAAGACAGCTTATTATACTCTCAAAAATGAAATAGGGACTGAACATTCACCACAAAATTCAACATTTTTCAAGCCCCTCTTCTTGCATAACTGCAAAAAAGCTCTTCTTCTAGAGAATGGCTATAGAAAATGCTGCAGCATCAACCCAAGGAGACTCCAAAAACCCAGTCCCCAAGCATAACAACAAAGGGAGGAAATAAGAGTCCAGAAGCTGTATCTTGTTGAAATCTGCATTCAGCTCTGAGCAAGGCTGAGCCAAAGCTGAGGTAAGGGGCACTGGAACAAAACTCTTCAAGGGCAGTTTGTCCGGCAGATGTGGAAAGAAGGATGAATAAAAAATCTGAGCCTAGAAAAGCTGGATGGTGATGGGCCCCGGAATTTACCTTTAAGCACCAGGGATTTCAGGTGCTTCAGATGAGGAAGGCTGCCCAGTGTGGTGTCAAGGAGGATATCGTTGCTGCTGAGACGAAGGAACTCAACCTGGACCACCTCTCCCTGTTGCTCCTTGAACAGCTGGAGGAAACGGCAGCAGCCGTCAGGATAAACATCCAGGTTCAGTCTGTTGTCAGCAAGGCAGGAGCCAGCGAGGGCAGGAGCCCCCACAGTCCCCTCCCTGCACTCATCCCTGAGCCCCAGCAGCTCTGCCATCTTCTGCATCTCATCCACAGGGTTCAGACATGCTCTGACTTGCCAGGCAGGCAGGCACTGGCAGCACCACAAGGCAGCGGCGACAAGGAGAGGACAAAAGATGGATCTGAAAAAGAACACAGGTGCACAATGAAGGCTCCTGCCCCAGTCCAGAGTGGCTGGAAACAGTTCATAATCACAGCAAGATGGTAGGAAAGATTACATGCATGTTACTGAAAGCTTTGGAGGCAAAGAGCACAGAAATGCAGTATGATAGATGTCACAGAGACTTCTCCTCCTAGAGAAAACCTCTGAATTTTTCCAGCCAACATCTCAGCAGGGAATGGAGCAATTATGTACCATCAGAATAAAGACCAATATTAACTTTAAAAGGCATAAATGTAAATGCCTATGCCTAATGCAGATTTCAAGGTGCCTTAGTAGGAAGCTTTACAAGTAGAGAAGAAAACTGGGGCAGGGAGAGCTGAGCCAGAAGCAGAGCCCAGAGGTGGCTAACAGACTGTGACAGGTCCTCATCGAACCCAGTTGTGAAACCCAGTGTCAATGGGATAAAAGCAAGTGGACAAAGGGCAGCCGAGAAAACGTGTCAGGGCCAGCAACAGGGTTAGAAAAGGCATGTTGGTGGTGCAGGAGCAACACCTCCTGAGCTTGGCAATTAAACTAGCTCATGGTGTGAATATCAGGAGCTCTTTGAAAACCCTGCCATGGATCGAATTGGTAAATAGAAGTTTCTTTTCAGTGATGCAGAACTAGAACAAACTTGGCTTTAATGTCCGAGGCCAGCAGAAAGATAATGCCCCAGCAACACCCTGAGGAGCAGTGCTTTTACTGTTAGCCTGTGGGACATGGCAGCACTGATGTTACCAAGGCACAGTCTGGGGGAGGCGTCATCCCCTGACAGAGCAGGAATGCCTCACCCTGAAAGGACAGAAATGTAAGGACAAGAAGAGGAAGCAGAGCCCAGAGGCAGCTCACAAATTGTGCTGGGTCCTCGTTGAACCCGGTTTGTGAAACTGAGTGCCAATGGGATAAAAGTGAAACTACTGCTTTAGTATAAAGGGGAGCATTTCTAACAAAGACGCTGTGTGCAACATGTACACAGCTCCCTTACAGACACGTGTAAGAATAAACTCCATCAGCTACAGCTTTGTAAAACTGTCAGTGCTGAAGGAACCAGAGGGCAGCTCCAGAAGCCACAGAGGCGGCCTCGGGGGCAACAGACATGGATAGACATGGTGCCACAGACACTGCAAAACACACACCTGCACATGGACACACAGAGCCCTTCACATGGACACACAGACCTTCACATGGACACCCAGCCCCGCAAGTGGACACACAGAACCCCGTGCATGGACACACAGCCCTGCACATGGACACACACCTCTCCACATGGACACACACCCCCGCACATGGACACACACCCCCGCACACACACACACACACACACACACACACACACACACACAGACACA
>VZRH01007072.1:834848-845002 GCA_013397555.1 Urocynchramus pylzowi | reverse complement strand
GGGAGCGGGGAGGAGCTCCCTCCGAGCATACGTGACCCGGCCGTGCTGAAACTCCTCTCCTGTCTTGCAGGATGCGTTACGTCGCAGCTTATTTGCTCGCCGTGCTCGGGGGCAACGAGTCCCCCACGTCCAAGGACTTGAAAAAGATCCTCGACAGCGTCGGCATCGAGACAGATGATGAACGCATGAACAAGGTGGCGTTGCCTCGTCATTCCAGATGTCCCAGCCAGCACCCGACTTTACAGCTGTTCCCTTGGCTTCCGTGTTCCCCTTGCCTCCCTATTGATCTGCTATTAGGCTATTCAGACACTTGGTGATCCTTACTAGTGTGAATTCTAAACACTGCTGAGCCAATCATAAGTTTTTACAACTCTTGTTAAAAGTCTGGCTTTCTTATTCAATACCTCTGCAAAGGGATTGAATGTATTCAGTACCTCTGCAAAGGTCTCTGTCAGTTGTTGCTGACTTCTGGCAGTTCAGTCTAATTCTCATTGAGATGGTGGCTGTATATAAGAATGCACTGAAAATGTTCTGACATCGTGTGTAGTCTGCACTGAAGGTTCACTTCTTATTTTTGGTCAGTGTCAATTCAGAGCTAACGCTTTTGAAGGCCTGGTACTCAGTAATACACTCTTATTTAGTGTCCTGCAAAGGAGCATTTGTTTCCTCACCAAGAAACATAGGCAAATCCTAACATGGAGATTAAAGATATTTGAGGATAATGTATAGGAAGATTTTGGAAATTAACATGAACGTGATTGTGTTGAAAAACAGACTTCTAAACATTATCATAATTAAGATGTTTCTTGTGCTATAATAGACCTTCAGCATTGTGGACCTAAAAATTATTGGCAATGGGGGAAAAAAAGCCAAGAACCAATAAAATTATCTTATCACTTGTCACATACTTCACATATTCCTATGTGAAGTGTTTCCAGAGAGGTAAAGGTAAAAAGAAACTATTTTCCCAGTATTTTACCATAGGCCCAATGAGCCAGTGGGTTGGCTGAGCTGACAGCATCCTTACTATGATTTGGAATGTTGGTTTGAACTCATGGTGCTCCTGTTTAAATGCCAGGTCTTTTGGTTTTGGCTCCTTTAGGTTTAATACCTTTATGAATTAATGGCTTTCTGTGATCCTCTAATATTCGGAAAGCTGTTCTGGAATGTGTTTTGGTCATAATTAATTTTTGGATTGTCTGTATCCTAAGCCTGTGTAAATGTAGTGAAGCCTTAGAAGCACCTTTCTCCTGGGTGGGGCAGTCATGCAGGCACATAGTTTCACACATCCCACGCTCTGTGTAAGCAGAAGATGCCTGTCAAAAAGCTCTTGGCTAAAGTCCTTTAGCTTTTGCCCCTGACTCCTGGTAGCTGGGACTCACCAGTAAGTTCTGGACCATTTTTTTTAAGTGCTTGCTTTGGCAGTTTTGGGGGTTTGTTTTGCATTTGTCATCCCTGGTTATACAACAATGGTCCTAAAATTAAAGTTGGAACTCTGTGTTCCAGGGCAAGGATACAGTAGCTTGGCTTTTAACATTTGGTAGGGCTAGGAATGGGACCCTGTGGTTTTGGGTCCAGAACCCAGTGCTTCAGAGCCTCTCAGGGGCCATTAAGCAAGAAATGTAAACAGTCCCTCAGTGACTTACACTGTTGGTGGGGCTTCCTAATTGGTTCCACAACATCTCTGTATCCTCTTTTTTTCAAGGTCGTTGGATTAGTTATGAATTCAGTAACAGATTTCATGAAAATGCTTAAAGTATTAAAGACTTAGCTGAAGTTTTCATGTCAATGTTCTGTTCCTGGCACTGAGAAGTAGGGAATTTTTGGGCTAGATAAACAGCAGGATGGAGGTACTGCATATGATGATTTATTAGTACTTGTTTAAATGTAGCTTATTCTTGTGCTGTTTGGAAACTCTAACATTCTAAATTTTACTTACAGGTTATTAGTGAGCTGAATGGAAAAAATATAGAAGATGTAATTGCCCAGGGTAAGTAGAGTCTCTGAGTGACCCAGGTAATTGCCTCTGTTGCTTTGATAGCCTAGACCTGAGAGTATGGAATTGCTGCCAAGGCACAGGGTCTTTGTTCAGCATCACAGCTGAATTGAGTGGGATCAGGTCCATTCTAATTCCCTGCAGGTCAGTGCCAGTACCTGCTGGGTTTCGCTTGTGGACCACATTAAACTGGAGAACTGAAGCATGGATGAGCTTACTGGTAGTCTGCTCATGATGGAGTTTTCTGGACATGTTGATAAGAGACTGAGCTGTCCTTCGGGGTCTCTAGGAGATGTTTGGTGTTTTACCCACTGGTGTGCACCAGTGATGTAAAGCATGAGGAACAGGCAGTTGGCACTGGGGTGCAGCTCCACCCTCTGCAATGAGCACAAGCCTCTCCAGTGCACATCTCTTATAGAGCTCTCTGAGTCCAGCATTTCCTTTGCCCTGAGACACAACTCTGAGGGCTGATTTCCATAGAAATTTGTGCTCTTACTGAAGCTGGAACTTTTTACATGAATTGACTGGGTCATAGGGCTGAAGTAAAGCAGAGCTGAGGTAGTGCAAAGGTTTCTGATTAATGAATTTTTATTTTTTTGCAAGTGTATAGGCACAAGGGAATTTGCAGGCATATTTTTGCTCAAAGGTTGCCAGGACTTTGCCTGGCCTTGCTGTCAGGAGCAGGCACTGGACATTTCTATCCATGTGGTTTGAAAGACCTCAGAGAGCTATTATACTCCTGGTTACAACACACTTACGCTGTCTCTTTCTGTAATACTTTAAATACATTGTTTCTTAGAACATACATGCATATGAAACATGTTTGTTTACTTTGCTAGTTTAATTAGATCTTGAAGTAACAGGGAATTATTTAGAAACTGCTTCCCAGAAACTGGAATACAGGCAAACATAGTGTGTATGTGACCTTTGAATGCCAAGGGAGCCTTGGTATGTGAAAGACAAGAGGCCAGAGAACTAGCTGGCTTTCCAAATACGAGCAGAAATCAGAAGTCTCAAAGGAGATGCAATAGGGTTCATAGGGTGCTGAGGAATTTGTTTAAAATGCTGTACTCTTTGCCATAAATAAATCAATCTTTCCCTTTCTCTCATGTAAGTGTGATCCAGTTATGCCCTCAGAGTTCTCTTTACCCTTAAAGGGAAAAAAGAAGAGCAGGGGGAGCCAGTGCTGCCAATATGTTACTTTTGAGGTATACATTATCACTTTCTGGGCGGCTGAGCTGTATTAGGAGAACAATGTGGGTGTGTGAAATTGGATGTGTTTGCTGCTATTTTTATGACAGCTTTTGGAAGAAAGACAGGGACTTTGTGAACAGAAGAAAATTTACTAATAATATGCTGCCAGTGTTCTTGGGATAAGCCTTTGTGAATCTTAAAACTCCTGAGTGTTTTTCGCAGAGCAGTTCATATTTAGTATGGATGCAGCCTCTTGTTCCTTTCAGCAGATAGTGACAGGTTCAATCCATGAGAAGGATCAGTTTTTTCCTGCACTTTTCCATTTCCCCTAACTTGTGTGCTTGGGATGAGCATGTAAATAAATACCTTCTCTTGTGTCCCATTCAGGTAATGGAAAACTTGCCAGCATGCCGGCTGGGGGAGCTGTGGCAGTCTCTGCTGGAGGGGGCTCTGCTGCTCCTGCTGCAGCTGCTGCCCCTGCTGCCGGTGAGTGTGAGTGGAGAGCTGTGGCTCCAGGGCAACTCCTTTTCTCTCTGGTGACAGCTTAACCACTGAGTCAACATTTCAGGGCTTCTCCACTTCAGCAGTTCAGTATGTGATGGAAGTGTCAACTGAACAGTTACTTTTCCTTTGGACAGTCAAAATCATTTGCTCTTTGTCTGCCTTAGGATTGGTCTTGCTTAAAACAGAGAATCCAAGAGACTTAGTGATGTAAAGCACATTCCTGCAACAGTAGGGTCTGTATTTGTTCAGTGTTACTTGGTTGCTGAAAGGGAATGAGATGAGCCCTGGAGGCTCCAATACCACTAGGCAGGGGAGCTGAGAACACCAAAACTTGTATCTTGAAAATCTCTGGTGCAGTGTTAATACTGACTATTCACTTGGTCTTTTTTTTTTTCTTCAGCTGAGGAGAAGAAAGAAGAGAAGAAAGAGGAATCAGAAGAATCTGATGATGACATGGGATTCGGCCTCTTTGATTAATTATTTGTTATAGAGAAGTTATTAAAATTCTTTGTTTTAAATGTTTTTGTGTTTATTATTATTACCATGCAAATTCTCTTGGATTCATTTGTTCTTGAAATAGCTCTGACACAGCTTTGATTTTTATCTCTGTCTGGACTAGGTGTGTGGATTTTCTGACAGACAGACTGTAGGACTCAGCTCTGAGAGTACTGAGGAAATGGCAAAGCTTGTGTGAACCTGGGTGCTTGTTTTGACACGGCTGTTTCTTAAACAGTGTGTGGAAACTGAATCTTCTTGATGTTAGCCTTCTCCATTCTGTTTTGCTCTCAGTTACTCAGTGAAGTGGCTCATCTATTCAGCAATAAAAGGACTTTGTTTTCCAGGATCTGTTTAATCAATTTCAAAATGTGAAACTGAATGAACAGCAGGCCTGAATTAGGCCAGAAACATAATTTCAGAGCTAATTATAGTAATTTGGTTTTTAAATATTTAAGAGCACCAATTTCATTACTGTCAGATTTCCAAGATCTAGGGACAACACCAATGAAATGGCTGACGAGGATTTCCTGTTGTATCCTGTTGTATGCTTAACAGTTTGTAACCAAAAAAAAAACCCTAACTGCATCCTGCTGTCATAGAATACAGACCAATGCAGAGGTGCCCTTCATGCAGAATGGCTGTTCTGGGCTATCAGGACATCAATCATAACTTGATCTGAACAAAGAAACACGAGAATGGTGTTTTTGGCGAACTGAAACATCTCTGGTATGCCAAGAAGAATGTATCACCTTGAGAGGAAGGTAAATTTTGCTTTATTTATCAAGTGTCTACTGCTAGAAGATGGTTTTGGCAGGCAACTTAACATGGCTTCTTGTGGAAGTCTTCACCTGTCAGTGTAGGTATGTAGAGTACAAATTGCACACGTGATGATCTTCCCATGATAAAGTCTGCACAGGTAGAGTTGAAAAGATATCCCTGCAGTGTGTTTACTGAGGAGCTTTTCTAGTGTAGTTGTTTTTGGGGGAAAAAAGCAATTGCAGATACAGCTGTGTTCATATGAGTCATTGGACAAAAATACATGGAAAGTATTTCTGGGAGTAGAGATGGGTGAAATCCAAGTAGGAAAAACTATTTTATCTCTCTGGTGTACTGAGAGAAAACACCCAATACTTCACAGCAAAGCAAAAGAGCATTTGGAAGTTAGAGCCTCAAAATGGCCGTGATTTAAGCAACTGACCCTTGCTGCCCTTCTCTCCCTGGTGCCCGAAAATGTACAGGAAGTAACAGTGCCAATACCTTTCATCTACTTTGTCTCTTGAGTGCCAGCCTGGTGATTTGGTAGTAATGGAAACCATTCATTGTTCACCGTCGTTCTCTGTCAGACCTGTGATGGCAGTGGTTCAGCCCTGGGAGCAGGGGGGCTGTTTTGCTTTTTTCTTGGTGATTTCTCCATTTCAGGTCACTGAAAAAGAGTGGTTTTTGGATGTGGTTTTACTGAGAGGTGCCTCCCCCCTCCCCAGCAGTGCCTTGCTTTGCTGCTTCAAGAGCACCATCAGTGTTTACACAGGAAGGGATTGCCCTGGCACACCACTCGTTAGGGTTTTTCCATGCACAAAGGAATTTGAACAGCACTGAGCTATTCGATGAGTTTGCTGTGCCCAGGCTCATGGGATGAACCAAACCCGTGGTGCCAGTTGCTGACTACTGTGATGAGGGGAGTTCAACTACATCTAGATTAACTTATTTTTCACCCTGTTTTTCTCTATCTTCTTCATATGACCTTTTAACCTTGAATTATGGGCCTGATCCTCAGCGGGGTGTCCTCTTACAACCTTTAAATTGCTTCGTGAAAGTGTGTGATTTTCATGAAAACTGTCAGTTAACCTGCTCTGAGAAAAAGGACAGCTCATTGGAAAACTGTTCTGGGGACAGCTCTCAGGGAAAGCACTGAAAATAGAGCTCTCATCACAGTGCCACAAGGAGTCAATGTAACATCACCACCTCCTAGGTTTTTCTTGAGAAGGTCAGGGCACGGCTCAGCTCTGCTCCAAGATTTCACACACATTTTGCAGAATTTGCTAAAACCTCTGCATAGTGACATTTCTTCTGAATACAAAATCAAACCTATTAAGTTTACTTCCCCCTTCCTTACCTATTTATGAAACTGTTGTCACCTGATGGCTTTGTATGTGAGCAGTGATATGCCTGGAAGTCTATTGCACACTTGTTTGTTGCTCTACATGGAGTTGACTCTGTTCTGATTTCAATGAGCTTCAGGTGTGAAGGAGTTGGGATCCCTGCTTCCGCTCTGGAGTCACTGTTCTGAACTTTCAAGTCTCAATGATGCCCTTTCCAACTTCTCAAAGGCAAGGGTACTGGTGGGGTGGGTGCGTTGTATTCCATGATTCTCTCAGAGGAGACTAGTGCCTGCTGATACTTGGACTGGTGGCCTAGTTCGTCCCCCTTACAGAATCAATTTTAGCTAGAGAAGATTTTTCCTGAATTCTTCATAAAAGATGGGCTCAAGGGCATTGAAGAGAAAGGGAGGGATAGTCTTGTGCCTGGAGATTACACTAGTAACTGATCATTACCAAATTGACAGCAGGGGAGAGTGATTTAGTCATAGGCTTGACGTTGAAACGTGCGGACTTTCCTCACTGGTACACAAATGCCATGCTGTCTCAAATCAGCTCCCACTGAAAATCATTCCTTACAAACACCATGGGGCAGGGAGAGGGATGAGACATCTCCACTACTTGGAAAGCTGGGAGAAGGTCCTGGACTCTACTCTAAAGCCATAAGCAATGGCTCCCTGGGGCCACTCTCCACTGGTTTCACTCTCACTGCCAAGGCCCACTTTGGCAAGCTGCTGCATGCAGGCAGGCCTGCTGAACTCACTAGGTTTGACTTATGTAGGGGCAGGGATGGCTGTAGTACCTTTCCTAGAAGAAAAATTCAGTCCCAAAAGAGCAGGACCACTCCTCTGCCTCAGGAGATGCTCCTGTGAAGCAAGTGCCAAGAGTCTGCCATGGAATGACCCGACGTACACAAACATCACAGGTAAGAAAATCACATTTAACTCCAGCTTTCCAGTGATGTTGAGAGCACTTGGGTTGAGCTTCAAGACTGGAGTGCTTTTCTTGCTGACTATAGATAACAATACTAAAGTAACATTCTGGAATTAACATTGTAACAAGCTGCCTTTGGTCTCCCCTTGAATTCCCAATGGCCAGCAAAAACACAAGGTCTTGCCTGAAAAAGCAGAGATTGTTTGCCTGTATGTTATTATCTTGTAGGCACTAATAGCTCACCATTCATTAGGCTAATAAAATTAAACACAACATAAGAAAATAAAGACAACAACGAGAGATTGCATGTCAAGCTGTCTCCGTGGCATCTCAACTTGTGGGCATGAGTGGATTTGAAGAGTTTCAGTTTGACACACAGGAAAAGCTGCCTTGTAAATCTTGCTGATCTGGCTTACTGCTGCATTGTGAGCAATAGCAGAACTGTACTGATTTCTAACTGGGGGGAAAGAGATTAGTTTTGGGGGTTAATTTATTTTTGAGAAAAGCACAGTTGTTTGTCAGCTGGCTAGTGCCAGTACCCAGGCAGCACTCCACAAGAGATTAGTGTTCACATGGCTCGTTTCATCGACCTGTTTCAACAGGGCAGCATTAACCTCCTCAAATAAGTAACCTTGAGGGCCAAGGCAGAGTGATGTAAACAACCCAGGATGAGATTGCTGTTGGGAAATCAAGTGAAACTAACTCCAGCATTGTCGCAGCATTGTTGTTTCTGTTTTTCAGACACCCTAGGAACATTAAGGCTTGTGAAATGCTGGAAAAAGAGGGAGCAGTGCTGGCTCCAGAATGAAGATGTTCTTGTGGTTACAAGTGTTTGGGAGGTATCTGCAGACAAGGTTCAGTGGTCAGTTTTGCCACAGACTTCTGCTCAAGTCACAGCCCAGTGACCAGTTCTTCTGCAGAACAATCCCTGTTCTGGAAATGGGGAGACACGATGTTTCCTTTGGGGTTGACTACATGGAAACACCTTTCTGTGTCACCAGAAGCATGGGGTGGAAGCTCTGTGATGGCCTTGGTGTTAAGGGCCTGTAAGAGAGTCATGGCTCAGGTGTGCCAGGACTCACCTGTCCAGGTGGAGATGAGGGCTGACAAGGGTTACCTAACCACATCAAGTGCAAGGGAGGAAGGAAATTACAAAAGCAACTAGACAACTAGAGGTATGAGAGGAAGGGAGAGAAGGGTGGGTATAGAGAGAGGATTAAGGTAAGCAGGGTTAATTCTTTATGTACTCCAGGATGTTAATATGTATAAAGGGGAGTTCCTGGCAGCTAGGTGAGGTGGTAGGCTTGAAAGCAGGACCTGAAAGAAAGATAAAGCTGTACTCCTGCCTGTCTGATGAAAGCAAAGGGCAAACACTTAATGGAAAAGTGCTCTGCCTGTAGAGGCTGGAGTATGATGTCTAACTTGAACTCAAATATTGGACTTATGCAAGGGTTACCTGCTGAATTTAGCTTCCATCACGTGACTGTGAGGCAGTAGACTGAGGCATCAAACAGCTGTGCTTGCAGCCTGGATGGCCACTCTTTAGGGAGGGTATTAGCCTCCCTCATATCATCTGAAAGGATGTTTGGAGTGGAAGGAACAGGAAGAGGGGCTACTTGGATGACCTCCACTAGCTAAATGGTGAAAGAGCTGTTAAGTACACATATAACACTATCACAGATGAGAAACTTCTGACCAGTTATAAGAAAACGAATTCAAATTGCTTTGTGCCAAGATTAATGAAGTAGTTTTTTAAACTTTGGTAGAAAGTGCTTTTTGCTTTGTGTTACTTCATTAAAAATTTATGCTTTCTGTTTTGTATCCTCCAAACCTCCCTCCTGCTGATCTTGCTTCCTAGCTTTGAGTAGAGCAGCTCTTTCTCTTGCTATGCTGATCTTTTTGATGTCTCTGTAAACAGAGACCTAATGATTTGGACGACTGTAGTCTGTATTGTTTATGGCAAGGGGATCTTTACAGCTTCTGAAATCTATTTTGATGATCAACTAGCACTGGCCTCTCACTCAGTGCTGCTCTGTGGCGACCTTGTGCAGAAGTACTGCTGAAAATCACAGTTGCCCTGACTAAATGTAAGCATTTTGCTCAGCTTAGAGGTATGTGGAGAAAAAAATGTTGAGAAAATATTAGCAAAGGTAAGCAACTGTGTGTGTTTTGGTGATTAGTGTGCAACAGTCTACAACTTTCTCGTGAAGGGAAGAGAAGAGGCAGATACTGACCTCTGCTCTCTGGTGCCCAGTGACAGGACTGTAGGGAATGGCCTGAAGCTGTGCCAGGGCAGGTTTAGGTTGGATACTAGAAAAAGGCTCTTCCCCCAGAGGGTGGCTGGGCACTGGAAAAGGCTCCCAAGGGCAGTGGTCACAGCACAAGCCTTAACAAGTGTTTAAGGAGTGTTTGGACAATACTCTTGGGCACATGATGTGACTCATGGGGATGTCCTGTGCAGGTCCAGGAGCTGGACTCGATGATTCTTGTGGGTTCTTTCCAATGATTCTGTTCGTTTTCAAGGGAGATAGGGGGATTACCTTTTTCCCAGTTCTTGCACTATTGCTGTGACAAGACTTGCCTCCTTCTGACTCCTCAGCTTTTTGTGAAAGGGAAAAGCTTTTCCCGTTCTCTCACGTTTCTTGCTCGATCCTTGAAAAACAAGGGAAACCCCAAGGCCTTGGAGCAGATGCCAAGAATCAGGACATTCCGTGAGGGACGGACAGCCTGCTGCCCGGGACAGGGCGAGGTTTGGGGTGCTGCGAGCAGCCGCAACCCTTTCCCTCCGAGAAGCTGGCCCGGCCCTTGCCTGGCTGGGCGGCCGGCGAGCGCCCGCAACGGCCCCGGCCCGGCAGAGGGGTTCACCGGAGGAAGGGTTGGCAGGAGGGGCCGGCCGCTCCCGCCCGCGCCGGGGCTGCCGAGGGGCGGCGGCC
>VZRH01007072.1:804789-834832 GCA_013397555.1 Urocynchramus pylzowi | reverse complement strand
GGCCGGGCCGCCGCGTATAAAACTGGCAGCCGGCGCCGCTCTCCCAGCGGCAAAGCCTGCCGTGTGCTGTCACCGCCTTCTCGGCAGCGGCGCTTCCCGGCTGTCCCGCCCGTCCCGAGGCGGTGCGGGAAGAGACCCGCGGCTTCACCTCTCCGCCGCAGCTGCTGCTGCTTCCCCCCAGCACCCTCCGCCTCCGGCGGGGCGCGGAGGCCATGTTCCCGCTGGACTCCACCTGGAATATCTCCTTCGCCGGCTGCGGCTTCCTGGGGGTCTACCACATCGGCGTGGCCAGCTGCCTGCAGGAACATGCCCCGTTCCTGGTCGCCAACGCCAAGAAGGTGTACGGCGCCTCGGCCGGGGCGCTCACCGCCACCGCCCTCGTCAGCGGCGCCTGCCTCGGTAAGCGCGGGGCGAGCCCGGCGCTCCTTCGCCTGTTCCCTTCGTTACTGCTAATTTGCTAATTAGAGCAACAGCGAGGGGATGTGGGTGTACGTGCGTGTAAATAGCGCCGCGCCCGCCTCCTCGCGAAGTGCGAGCGGCGCTTTGTTTTCAAGGCCTTTCCCCCCGCCCCGCTCCCTGACGGGTGGCTGAGGTCAAGGAGGCCCCTGATGGTGGGGAGTCAGCACGGGGCTCCTGGTTCTGACACCCGCCATGCAGACGTGTACGGCGTGGTCTTGTTGCGCTCGGTTCGTGGGCTTACCTCGCTTGGGTGTAGGTCTGGTGGGCTCTGGGTGAGGAGAGGAGCCTCTCGCCGTGGGGGCACTGGCCTTTGGTGGCTGTGAACGGGAGGTGAAGCGGCTGGAGATGGAGACGTGGAGGATGCGTGTGCAGATGGGAGCTGGGCAGCATCTCTGAGGAGCACAGCCTTCCGTCTGCATGTTTGTCTCTGGAAGAGTGTTATTCCTTGGGATCTTGGGCACTGAGGAATTATCTTGCCCTTTGCAAGAGTTAGATCTCCAGTTTAGCTAGATTTTATCTCTGTTTTCAAGTTACAGAATAACCTTAAAAAGTTATCTCTGAAGCAAGCACACATTGTGTCCCTATGCCTGGGGACAGCTGAAGAAAATGGTCTGTGGTGCCTCCTGGCTTTTTTGTCGTTTTATGTATGGGAGGAAGCTAAAAAACACGTGTTAGAGTCTGTATTTGGAAGCTTTTATGTTGAGAATAATAAATGCAGAAAAATTTCTTAAGCTTGAAAGGGGATTGTGGTGTGAGAGAATCTGGTATATCTCAGGTTTAGTCTCAGAGAATTATGAGCCTTTCCTAGAGCTAAGAGCAGCCAGAGCTGTTTATTGCTTGAAGTTCTCTCACCTTGACGGGTGTTTTTTCACAGCACTCCTTTTTGAGATGTAGCCCTCATGCAGCAAAAGTTAGCATTTTCTGTGTAGTTAGGTTTGAAGTTTCCCTTCCTGAGCATTTTGTTTACAGAAACGCCCAGTGAAGTGCAACTGTAATTTCTGGAGCTCTTAACAGCTCTTCAGACTCCAGTCTGAGGTCTCGAAGGTCGTAGTAATGTCCTGGTGCCAACTTTTACTGGGGACAAGGGATAATAATCCCTAATCCCTTCTTGTGTAGGGATCCATTTGCAGGTAGCTGCCAGGGATTTAGTTGTTTAATTGCTGTTGCTTCTGTTGAAGAGGTGACTCCCCAATTAGTTCCCTAACTGGCTGATCCCTCTGCCACTTGAAGGCGTGGCACAAGTGTGAGACAGTCTGAGGGTAGTGCCCAAATCCTTTGCCTTGCTCAGATGCCATCCTGAGTGCTGAGCAATCCTGTTATCATGTTTACTTTGTCCTGGCTATTTATACGTCCAGAGCATCTGTGGTGTGCCAGGCACTGCCCTGAGGAAGGCATCCAGCCTGGTAGAGAGCTTTCTGTGAATCAGAATAGGTTTTCCCACTCCCTGCGAGGTACAGTGGGAGGCATTATGAAGAGGACTGGGTTAGGGGCCACCTTCTGGGAAGCATTCACCTACCTCCTGAAGGAGGGCAATCCATGCTAACCAAGGCTTGGGTCTTGGGTGTTCCAGTTCTGGTTTTGTTTTCCTTCTCTGGAATTGTTTTCTTCTGACTCACCTGCATGACTGACTTGTATCTTGGGTAGAGAGCAGCTCTAAGGCAACAGAGTTGACTTCTGAAAGTAAAAGCACTTGGGGTGCGTGGCTGGGCCACGGTGTCGCCGTACCTCGTCCGTGTCATAAACCCTTCTGACAGTGCAGCTTCCAGGCAGAGGTCCAGAGGTTAGAATGAAATCATAGGGGTAAAAGAGGACAGGGCAGAAGGTACAGCTAGGCCTGAACTAGGAGAGCAGTTCATTCTCATACAGGCTCTTCTAGGGTCCTGAGTGCAGGTGTTTGCTGTGCTGCTGAGAGCAGGTTGTAGCCCATGGGCTTTGAATCCTATGGCACCTGCTACTCTGCACTGTCAGTTACCCTGTCCATGGAACTGGAATCCTGAATAGTGTCTCTTGATGAATGACAAATGGGGGAATTTTGCAGAAGCCTTGCTTATTTGACTGTGTGTAGATAGTGTCCTCATGCCTGTGAACTCAAGAAGACTCTTCTGTGCAGAGACAAATACTTGCAGGGGAAGAGTGGAAAAATCTCTTCCTTGGGAGTTTTTCTTTGAGTCCAATCATTTGAGAACCTGATCAGAGAGAGCAGAAATCTTCCTTGACTTCAGAGAATAGGATCCCACTTAGTGGTTTCTTTTCCAGCTTTTTCCCTCTGGCCTTTGCATCTGTTCAGCTTGCCTGTGAACTCATTCTGCATCCTCTGTTAGTTAAGATCTCCCTGTCATCATTTGGGTAGGACAGGAAGGCTTTGCTATGGGCTGACACTGAACTGAAAGCCCTAACCAAGTGATCTGCAGCCTTTAGAGCACACTGTGGGCTTCAAAGGTGTGCTTGAGAATACCAAAGAGAACATGGGTGTGCATATTACTTAGGCAGGGCACTTTATATTTATATAAGAGATCAGGAGGTATTTACAGTCTGATATGACCTTGCCTAGCTCTGGTTAAGCACTTTACCATTAAGTTGTAGGGATCTTGGATTTGTTGTTCCAAGGTTACAACAGTGATGTTGCCCTGCATCTGAAGTGCTCTCTCTCCAGCTTTGAGGTTCTTCTGTTTGCTGGCATGAAAAAGCAGTGCAATTTTTTCACTAGAATAATCTGTATAGCTTTCAAGGTGCATTGGGCAGTCTCCTGTGTTTACAAGTTACTTGATTGTGCATAGTGCAGTGTTGTGGCATGAATATACCACATACCCAAGGGTATTCTGGCAAATAGCCTCTGTAATGCCTGTACCATCTCTTGGGGCTCTTGGAGTCCAGCACACCAGGAAATGCACCTTTATGTGCCAAGCAAGTGGAAAGTTCTCATGCTGGCATTGCACTCTCCTCTTTGTGTGTACCTCCAAACCTGCAGCTTTTCACAAATTCTAGGCATGGAGCTTTGAGGATGGTCACCTGTGTGTATAAATCTGAAAGTCACCAGCCTGGATGAGAAAAACTGGCTTATGTGACATGGTGAGTCTGTCCTTTTTCAGTCACCAGGAATGCTAAAGTGCAGCTACTGTGGGATTCTTTCATCCCTAATACTGAGTAGGGAATGTAAGGTCTGGAATCATCTCACTTTGGTGAGCTGTATGGGGTTTGTCGTGCCTGCTTTGGGAGCATAGCAGCCTGAATAAACGATGGGATGTGAAGCTGTATTCACTGAAAAGCTGTCTTTGAGCTGGTACTAAGATCCCTCTGACTCACAGTTAACCAACAGCATCTCAATTGTCAGCGTGGCATGTGAATGTTGTCCTAGACAGCCACATCTGAGGGTGGGCTGGCACTGCTGAATTGCTTCTATTTTGGGGGACAGGGGTGGGTTCTGCTGTCAAATGCAAAGCTGGATATCAAACCCCATCTGTGGAAGTTAGCTGTTCTCCTAAAGCATGACAAGGTTAACAGAAAATGAAAAAGCAAGCTGAGGAGATGCTTTTAGCACTAAGGATACAGAAAGGAAGCTGTGTGTTGCTAGACTGAGTAGCGTTGTTTGGGATGCTCTTTGGAGAGCACCTCCTGGGCTGTTTACAGCATTTTAAAATTTAATTATTTTAAATTGCTGTCTTAACCAGGATCTGTCTGGTGAAATAACTCAATTTATTTGACTTCATGTCAAATAACTGTTATTTCACCAGGCTTGATGTGAGGTGAAATAACAGTTATGTGACATTTGGGTTTGCTTGTCAGCTGTCACCCTGCGACCACCAGGAAATGTGCTGCTGAACTGTAGAGACGTTTCCCATTGGGTAGCAGGAGCAAAAAAAAATAGAAAGCCCAATGAACAAAACCTTTTGAAACAGAGATAATTAGCAATATCAGCATCTTAAATGTTGTGCTTTTGCAACTTGATTATGTGCATGCAATGGCTTAAGAACTGGTCATGGAGATTTATTTTCTCGGTGTTTGTGTAATCTTAACACCAAATCCCAGATTGAGGGAGGGAAATAAACCAGCTTAGAGTCTGTAGAATCCTCAAAGCAATGTCAGTTTATGCTGGCCAAAGCATGAATCAGGATGCTTATCCTAGGGGAAGTGTATGTGATGCTGTCTTCTGTGATTCTGTGAAGAGAACTGTGGATCTCCACAGGGGCACAAAGGAAAGTTTTGTAGCATCAGTAGTTATGTCCCTCTTTGCACAGGTGATGGGCACTTGTACCTCCTGCAGAGGCCCTCCCTGGAGAAAAAGTTGTTGAGGTCAACAGCCCCAGCCCAGGAAGGAGAGACACCTTCATGTACTTACATGGAAATATGGATATAATTAATGGGGAACCTTCTGGTACTTCTTGGAAATGGTAAAGCTTTTTTCTGTGGTCGAAATAGAGGTGTAGGGGAAATGTTCTGTGCTGACATAGACAGAAATGTTCACTGGCTTGGTGGAGAAGCTGCTGAGCCTGGATCAGTGCCCTCAGTAGTCACAGGGCTGTGGGATCAGGTGTCCAGAGGAGTAAGCTGGCAGCCAGAGCACCCTGCAGGACCTCCTGATGGGAGGGAAGGGGCTTGTTCCTGCTGTCTGCCTGGCTCTAATAAGAAAGCTTCTGTAAGGAAAGGTGCTCTTGCAGGCATCTTGTTGGATGAGTGCAAGGAAAGCCAAGGAGACACTTCTAGCAAAAACCAGTCCTAGCAAGGCATGTGTTTATTCTTTTGGCACCCCACGTAGGCAGCAGGTGTGCAGAGCGGCTCGGTGCCCAGCCTTGCTGTCAGCCATGGCAGCAGCTGTGCAGTGTCACTGGCAACAGCACAAGAGGTCTTTGGTCGCTCTTCTGACCCGTAGGTTCAGCACATCTCTTGAACTTGCAGCATATCTGAGCTGTTCCACTTCTTTCTGCCTCTTAGCTCCCCAAACTCTTCAGGGCAACTGCAAGTCCTCTGTGTAAAATAGGAGAAGCTGTTTTATGTTCTTCAGTGTCCTGTGTCCACTTACTGATTGTGTTTGGAAGCTTAGTCCTGATAAATCAAAAAGCCTTCCTCAAATTTCTTGCTGTGTTGTTCAGTTCCAAGCTCCTGCTGCTGCCTGCATGTCCAGTAGCTGGTGGTGGTGCTTGTTTCCTGTCTGTTGGGGGGCTGTGTTACCTTCCAGTGCAGTGAGCTTGGGACTGTACTCAGATGTTGGGCCCCTGCTCACTCTGTGTTTCTTCATGTTTCTCTCTGTGCCCTCCATGAAGCACAGATTAAATGCTCCCTGGCTTGGCTGGAGAGGATTTCCACCTCTTCTGTGCTTGGTTTCCACTGAACTTGAAGAGAACCATGCAAGGGCTGGGAATGGTAATTAGTCAGCATTCCTTCTTTCTGGAGATGGGAATGGGTGGGACTTCTAATTACAGGACCTTTGCAAAAGCTCAGAAATCTTACTCCAAGGAGCAGTGGGAGTGGGTGCCTCCTGTTCACCTTGCTCTTTGCAATATAAACCCTACTCATGGCCACCACTTCTCCATTGAATTCTCTGCACTTCTACACTTCTGTTGCCCAGCTCTAATACTTATTCTCTTCCTTTCTGCTAAGTGTTCTTGGGACTTGAGGTGAAAGTCAGGATGTGTCTTCAGTTATGTGGGAGTCAGCAGAACCTGTGTATATATATGTATTTGCCTTGGGCTGTGTGCCTCCTCAAGCAAGTAGAGTGAGAGCTAGTGAAAAGGAGGGGTAGAAGAAATGATTCCATGTGGAAGGCCCTAAATAAGTCCATGTCCCTGGAAAAGGCAGAATGTGTCCTTGAAGTGGTAGAGTCTGAAGCAGTAGAAAATCCCTTCCAAGGAGCACATAGGAGAGAGGCAATCAGTGAGCCTGGGAGTGTAGAAATGTTGCTGGAGATGGTTGTAGCCCTGCCTTTGTAGCTACAAAGGCCAGAGGAATGGAGAAGAGAGTTCTTATCACTTGTGATACAGCAGCTGCTTGTGGCAGGCCTGATCCTGTCCCTGGGGTTGTGCTGATCAGTGGTGCAGTGTGTTACATCAGGTGTGGCAACTGGTAGCTTTATTAGAACCCAGGGCTTTGTGCTGCCCTCTGGCACTCTCCCAGAACTGAGCTGGTCCTGCTTTCTGGTACAGATAAAGGCCAAATCCCCAATGATGGCTTCTGCCTGACAAGACCTTTGGAATCTGCAAGCTTGATGAAGTATCTTCTGCCACTGTTTTGCAGGCTTTTAGCTGTGCTGTGCCTGGAGGATTTCTTCTGAGAATGGACCATTCTCTTCATATGCTGAAGTTTGTTTGGATGGATATTGGATTTGGAGGCCTTTTTTAGGCTTAGGATTTAAAGGATTGAATAACATTGTAGCCTTGGAGGTTCTGGCAATCTCTGAGTTTGCCACTCCTGTGGATTATCTAGTTTAGCATCCTGAAGTAGAGGAGGTGACATCTGAGGGTGTAAATGAATCAGGAATCCCTTTACATATGTTAATTACAAGGGCCAGTCTTGCTGGCTGCATTGAATGCTGCTGATTCAGTGCTGGGCCTGGCAAAAAAAAACTCCAAAAAACTCCAGTGTATTATGGAGGCAGAGTGTGGATTTAGGCTGCCATAGTTATGCCATGCATGGAAAAACTTGGAGTCCTGTTTCAGAGTGGGCTGTCAGCACAGAGATTTACATTGATTTATCTATCCTAGTGTTCTTACATAGCAGGATTGGTAAAATGATCTTTAAGGGAAGCATTTAACTACTAGCCATATTTTTGCACATAGAAGAGGTCATGTGTCAAATGTTCATCTGAACATCTGTCTTGCTGTTCTTGTTTGTGTGCTCATCACTGCAGGAGGGGTTGAGCAGAGGCTTTTCCCCTGCCAGGGTCTGTGCAGCCCTCTGTGAGCAGCTCCTGTCCTGCTCGTGCAGTTGTTTTCAGAACCTCAGTCATGTTTTGGCTGGGGGTCCACTGCTGATCTCTCTGGGAGAAAGGTAGCATCAGTTTCTAGATTTTCCTGCCTAACCTTGTGATCTGCCTGATGCTGCTCCAACAAAAGGAGAATCATTCTAGAGCAAAATGCCAACACCCCTTGCCAGAGGACTGCTTTGGAAACTAAGCTTTTGATTCTCACTTCCTTGCTGGAGTCTGCCCTGCTTATGCCAGGGCCCGTGGGGAAGAATTTGGGGTGTAAGGTGACACTTGACCTGCCTGAGAAGGGGGGACAAAGCAGCCCCAAGGGGCAGTGTGCCCACAGGTGCACAGGGAGGGGCTTGGCTGGATTGGAGTGGTTGGTGAGTCTTGTGAGCATGAGAGCTGGGCATGATGAGGCTGAGAGCCAGTGGAGGGTGTCAGGGCTGTCCCTCTCACCTGTGATAGAGTTTTAGCAGTCACACAAGTGTACAGTGGAAAGGACAGGGAGAAAGACAGGGCCAGCCATGTCTCTGGTGTCATCTCTGAACACGAAACAATTGCCACCTGAAAGCACACAGGAAAGCTTTCTGCAGGGTTTAGTCTGATAGCTACCAAAAGCCACCACTTCTGCCTCTGTGCAGACCAGAGAAGAAAGGGAATTTCTCATTACTGGGTTTCGGTCTCTTTCTCCCCTCCACTAGCTTTCTCTGGATGAGTACTTAATTTTGAAAAAATTGCTTCCAACTCAGTATTACCTGGTCCAAAGTGAACAGCAAGGATCTGAGCTGCACCTTGTCTACTCTGTGAATCCCCTTTTCTTGTCATCCCATGCTGTCTGAATTGCACTTTAGCATTGACAGGGATTGATGCACGGGCGAAGATGGAACGTGGCTTTCAGTTCAGCTTGCCTGGGGTCCTGAGAAGTTTTTCCTTTTCATGCACTCTAATGTCATATAATTTCTCTAATGCTATGAACAGAAATGCAGCATTAAGCCTCATAGTAGGGCATTACAGTAGGGAAAGATAAGGCTAGTGGGTGTTGCTGGTGTGGTTGTGACAGAGCAGTCCTGGCTGGCTGCCTGCACTGAGCTGCCTCCTGCCCTTCCTATCGATTGTTTCACAGCGGCAGCTGCGCTGTTTTCAGATTTGTGTTGCAAAAATAAGCACAGGAACAAAGCGAGTCTCAGCTTGCAGAGCAGCAGTTCTAGCAAGGCTTTGGTGTGCCAACGCTTCGGGAAGTCCAGTGCAAAAAGTTAGCTAGAGACATCATCAAGCCTGTGAGTTCTTACTCCTGCTCTCCCTGTTTGCTTCTGTACAAAGCAGAACAATGGGCCTTAAGGTGAGGAATGAGTGGTGCATCTGCACTTGGGCTTGCAGGAGGGTCCTGCCCTGCAGGTACCAGCTGATGGATGGGCATGTGGCAGTCACTGTGGGCAGCCTCATGACCTGCTCTGTGCAAGAGCTAAAAACCCTGGCAACTTAAAAGCAGATCTTCATCTTATGTTCCGCATATCTAGCATGTGGCAATAGTTATGGTTCATCTATTAACTGGTATCTAGAGCACACTAACCATATCTTTTGGCTCAAATGGGAAAAATGTCTCCTTTTGGTTTGGCTTATTTAAACAGATAACATAACTGACAGCTTTTTTTATTTTTTCCCCCAAGTTGAAATAGAAGAGCAAACATCTTGGGACAAACATGTTAAGAGTGAGGCTTCTGGTTCTGAAGCAGTTGCAAATGATCTGAATTTATGTAGCCCTCCTGCTGCACAGTGTGTCTTGGGCTAACAGTTTGTGTCTGGTCTAAGCAGTGCTGAGTGTGAAGAATCTGAACCAGAAGGTATTGTGGGCTAAGCCCTTCTTTTAGCATCTGGCTGCAAGAGCTGGCCTTACTTGAAAGGCTGTCTCTTTCTCTTGGTGTTTGCGTTTGCCCTACCTGTAAGGTCAGAATCGGTGTTGCTGGCTGTAGTCTAACAGGGATCCCTAGGAGCTGCTCCAGTACAGTGTCAGTGCCTCTCATTCCCGAGCAAAGGGGGAGAGGTGCCATTAGGTACAGTGGTGGCCAGGCTTTCCAAGAACTCTCCTTTACAAAGCTGTTTGTTGAGCTCTGAGGTTAAATCCCTGCACAGAGCCCCTGATCTTGCCACAGGGAACAGCTGGTCAAGCAGTAGGACTGTCTGTAAACTGAGTGGGTGTGGTTGTGAGGGGAGTTGTGTTTACTTCCTAGGTATCACCAAAAAGAAAAGTTTCCTTCTTGTATCTCTTATCTGGAGCCAAGTGAGCTGAGCTGTTTCTTACCTGATAGCAAAATAGTTGTAGAGGAGGATTGAGTGAAGACCTTAAATTAAATAAAAAATATACATCAGAACAACAAAAATTAGGGAAGTCTCAGAGGAACAGCTTGTTCTGGTACATGGTATTTCTCAACTGAACTGGCTTACAGGAGGATGTGCGCAGATGTGAAAAGAGTTGGTGCTTTTGAAGACTTCACTGCTAGCTGCCATCCCCCAGCCTCAAATGTTTAAAAATTGATGGTTTTTATTTATGTCAAATAGTGGCAGTTTTGCAACTTCTGGCCAGTGGGGGATATTCTTTCCACAACCAGTGCTTTTAGGTGTCTGTCCAGGGTTTCAGATGGAAATTAAAGAACTATCACTAGCAGTGGGGTACACCTGTCACCTGAACATGTCTAATAAGGGCAGGTTGTAAAACATTGCTCTTTATTTCCTGCTGGCTTGGATTTGTCTTTGGGGCCCCCTTTGTCATCTCTTCAGCCTCTCTGGTGGACTGTCAGAGAACATCTTGGGTCAGGCTCCCATTCAGGACAAGCTGGCCTTTGTTTAGCTTGGCTGAAATGTTGGCTGATTTTTGCTCTCTTGGGACAATAAGTGGAAATCAGGTTGCTTCAGCATGAATGTGGAAAGTGGATCAGAAGTCTACCCAAGCAGTGGGATCTTTCACAAACTGAGGTCATTACCCACAAGAATTGGGGTTGTCCTTGGGTCACTGGCACATTGCTGTGCACTGCTCCTTGGGATGAACAGATGGCACTTCATGCTGATCTGAGCTACTCGAGAGGAAACATCCAATAATGTTCTCTGTTAATTATTTTCTAGATGTCAGTTTGAAAACTTCTGTTTATAGCTTTGTGGGTTTCTTTTGGGCTGGTGACAGGAGTGTGTTGTAACTAGGACTGTATCATCTCCTGGGAGAGGCCAGGCAGGAAAGCATGTGCATTGCTTACTCTTGGTACTTAGAAAAGAAGCAAGTGCAGGAGCTGTGCATGCTGAGCTGGAGCAGCTTAAGGATTTGTGCCCTGGAGGAACATGGAAAGCTCTCCTGAAACCTCTGCTCATTGTCAGAGACTGACTTTTAGCTCTTCCACATATGTGGCACAGAACAGCTGGAATAGCAAGGGACGGGCAACTGAGATAGATTAATGTTGGGGAAGACCATGCTAATAAATTCCTTCTGACTCATCCTATTCCTAAATTTACATCCAGACTGGGGTCTGCCAGTGGGATAATGACAATTCCAGCAGTGTTCAGCAACCAGCTGCATTGAAAGCAAAGTGTGAAGATTTTAGCTGGGGACTCTTAAAAGGGACATCCGTGCTGAGTATCACACAAATGTCTCTGGAACAGAGAGCTGAGCAGAACTTAAGGAGTGCTAGAATGAGGTCCCTGGTTATAGTACACAGGGCTGGCAGGGGAATGGGAATCAGGAGGGAGGAGTGTTGCTGATGTGTAGGAAGGAGTCCATTTGTTGGTGTTGAATGAGAAGCAGGTTTAGTGAGGATCTGCAGTTTCCTGCCTGTCCCACTAGTCCAGGCAAGTTGTGGCATCTGCGTTCTGGGGTGTGACCTCTCTGTGCTTCCTGCCAGCAGGGACAGAGTGCTGTCCCTACATCCACCAGCTCTCTGCGCTGTCCTTTGCTCTCCATCCCTATCGGAGAACTTTTCCTTTAAGTTTGTATCCTATTTACTCTTGCACTAGGCAGGGAGTGGGAATGTCCCTGGCACAGGTGATCGTTGTGCTGGCACAGAGCTCTCCCAGAGGGACCTGCAGTGTCATGGGTGAGCTGCAGGGTTGAATATTCAGGATGCCCTTCCCCCTATCTAGCTTGATCTGCTCCTATTTTTGTCTGTGTCTTAGGCACTTTTTTCCATTTGAAATACTTCATGGGTCATCTGTGATTTTACTGGCTGGCAAATAGATACCAATATGGTCTAACATGTGCTTTAACAGGAGACCATCATGGTGCCCTTGGTGCCAAAGCCCTGCTGCTGCAGGTGTGGGTCTGAAGAGGCCCTTCTTCCCCACTTGTCACCCCTCCTGTCGAGCAGAGTTTAAGCTTTGCAATGGTCCTTGTCCTCATGCACTGCATGGGTTTGGAGTAGCCTTTCTGTTCCACCCCAGAGCCCTTAGCAGCAGTTAAGAGTTTTCCCAGCTGCCTGGCTAACAACAGTTTTAGGTGATCCATCTTCAGCTCTGCTGTTCCAGAGGCAGAGGAACAGCAGGCTGCTCTGCTGGGATGTTTGTTTACAGTTATAAATAGCACGTGCTGCTTGAATGCTTTTCAGGTTAGAGTTTAGGGGATGCCAGGCAGTACAGACTTAGTTACTGGGTTATTTTGGTGTTGAGCATGACTGGTAGAGATGAAAGTCAGTTGTTAAAGGGAACAATCTAACCCTATGTCAATAAGCTAACGTGAAGCTGGATTGATAAAGCTTAAAAATGAAATGTGAGTCAGCAGCTGCCTTCGGGCTTTTGCCGTGGGTGCCACTACCTTGCCCCTTGTAGCCACTGCAGATGACAAATCAGCAGAGTGGGGAGCAGCTGGCCTCTCTTTTCTGGGAAGGGACATGTTAGGGTGTTTCAGGACACAACTGTGTGATGCTCCTTTGCGTCATCACAGCTGAAATTCAGATAAGGACAATAGCCCTGCAGTACTTGGGTTTATGTACAACAACACCCAGTGGGGCAGTGATAGGAGTGATAGGGCTGGGGGTAAAGGGGAATAGGGTTTTCTAATAAAAATGAAATATTCCACATATATTAATGCAACATTTTTGAGGAATATTGGCTTAATCAATCTGTATAGGGAGAGATGTTGAATTAATTGGTTGGTGTGAGAAGAATGAAATGTTTTCACAGCAAACACTGCTAACTATTAGAGATTGCTTCTGCCTTGCGGTATGTACCTCAATAAGGAAATATAAATTTAATTCAGTTTTTTCACATGACTCTGTCCTGAATCATTAGATCCATAAAAACAATGAGAAGCTTTCCTAAGGGCTGCATTTGGCACTGGAATTGTCCTAGAAATAATCGAGGGCTGCTGGCTGACCCCTGTAGGAGTTCTCCCTTGACTGCCTCTAATTCAGCTGCTCCCTCTGATGGACTGCAAACAGAATTTGAGCCGGTTTTCCTGGAATAGCACTTCTGGTAGTAACAGGATTAAAACACTGTCACTTCTTTTCTCTCCTCCCAAATATATTTCCAAGAGGACTTGTCATCTGTCATGGATCTTGCTACATAAACCTGGCTTCTTTGGCTGACCCCTCAGCTGGCCTTATTTCCCGGAAAGCTGGTGGTACTGCAGGTCACCCTGGGCCCATGCCTTCCCACAGAGCAATTCCTCATCCAGCTTTGGTGCAAGGGATTCAGCGAGTCCAACAGAATCACAGATGTCTTTAAACAGAAGTGCCTCAAAGCTCCTGTGGGTATGCATGTATGCACACGTGTATAAAAGGAACCCTAAACAAAAAAAAAAAAAAACAAAAAAAACCCCAAAAAAAACCCCAAAAAAACAGAAAGTGTTCAAAAATGTATTTGCTAATTAGCAATAATCTCACTTTGCCCTCCTGGCTATGAAACACCGATAGAGCAGGCAGCTGCAACTCGGGGTTCCCCTCAAATGCTGTTTCCTGGCATAGTCAGGACTTTGCTCTCCTGTTTTTCTTAAAAAAATGCCAACCCCTTCCAGCTCACATTTTTGTTCAAACAGTCATAAGCTCCATCTAGTTGCAGTTGATTTCGGTATTGCTGTCACATCTTTCTGCACACTGAGATGCCAAGCCTGAAAGCATTGTTCCCTAAGCACCATCTCCTGGATAATCCACACTCACCCCAGCACAGCTTTTGCACACAGGGGTCTCCCCTCAGCTGCATGCTCAACACCCACCCCCCAATGGGGGTTTCAACCAAGCCAACAATTCCCTGCAAGGCACTCAGTGCAGAGGATTTTCCTTTATGGGCTAGTGTGACTAAGGTGCTGAGCTGGGATTCCTTCAGTTTTTGCTTGATTGCAGTTTCTTTCGGTGCTTCTCCTCCCCTTGTCAGACTTGAAGGTGTCTCAGGGAGTGTTTTGAGTGCTAATCTCTCAGTGATTATAAAGTGTATTTCTATGGGGCTGACTTCTTCCATGTTGGGAAGGATGTTGAACCGTGTGGCTACTGTCTGAAACAGGCTGGGCTCAATGGCTTACTGCTAATTGAGTAAGTAAGATCAGAATTAGACTGCTAAACATTGCTCTAGGACTGAAGACTGGGATTACAGGGCTAAAAATTGCTTCAGAGGGGGAACTTTGGCTTTTCTGCTAAGTTGCTACCTCACAGTGCCTAAAATCCTGACCTCAGAATCTCTGGTCATGTTCAAGGGTCCAGTTCTCTGCGTGCTTGAGCTACTGGTGTTGGTGGGTTTCCTAAGCCCAGAATCACGTTCCCAGGCTGCATGGATGGAAAACATGTTGCTGGCACACGTGTATTGCAAAAGTTCGGGATGTGTCGACATAGCGCTGAGGGTTGTTGCTCTTATCTGCACTGTATTTATTAACCTGGGTCTAACTTGAGTTCTTTCATTCTGCTGCCTTGTTTTTGCAATTGAGAAACTGAGTGGGAGAGCGAAATGAGGGGACCTCCAGTTGGCTTGAACTGGTAGTCTTTTGTCCTTTTCCAGGAAATGACCTTCAGTTTGATTGGAGAGGAGTCTTCATTTGTAAAAGCATGTTTCTTTCTCCTGGTTTCTCTAATTCTCCCCCTCACATTCTTTTCACATGTATGTTCCTGACATTCCTTGGAATGCAGTGATTAGCTAATACTTGGAGAACTATTGTATCTCATCATGGCTGGATGTATGTGGAGGCAGCAGTCAGTCAGTGCAAAGGACAACATGCTGGATGCTGTAGTTTTGTGTTTTTGTTTCCTTCCATGCCTTTTTTCTTATTAGAGAGCTCTGATGTGCTTGCCAGATGGAACTCCTAGAGACTGAGATAATGGGCTTAGATACCTTCCCTTTGTGCAGCTGGGCTGTCTCCTCTTCTCAAACCCAGCTGGGTCACTGTGTGAAAGGGTAAAGCAAGCATTCCTTCACAAGATCTGCTTGCCATCAGGGCCTAGTTTAGTGCTGTGAAATTGGATATGGAAGGGATGGGACACCAGAGGCTCTGCAGGAGGAACAAAGTCTCTGATTCCCTAATGGAGCATTAGTCCCTCTTGCTCACTTGAGATGTGGCTGACATTCACAGCAGAGTTGGGATCACTTAGCTAGAAAGCACCAGCTTTCCTGTTCTGGCACTTCTGCTTACTGGCTGATGATTCATTTTCCTGTCAGGAAAAAGAAGCTTACTAGAAAAGTTTTAGTGGAATATGTTTTGAAGTGGGTTTATCCATAAGCTAAAAACTGTTGAAGTATCAGCCTTGTTTTCTTTCTCGGTCTGTTTTCACCAGCCTTGCATTGGCCAGTGCAACAGGATCTAAAAACCAGCGTGAGGCCTTAGTCAGATGCACATGATCTTCCTTGGCTTCATAAAACATGAGGGTGGTTCTTTGTGATGGGGGTGTGTGAGGGCCAAGACAGCAAACTTCCATGACTTCTATAACATCCCCTGTAAATAACCTCTTAGTTTGAGTTGTGTATTAACCAGTGGGGAGAAACCTCTGGGGAAAGCTGGGAATGAGGCTTTTCTGTGCCTAGCTTTATAAAGGAGAAGATTGGTTTTGGTAGCATTTCATGGTGCATTTGTCTCGTTGCAGGTGAGGCCGGTGCCAGCATTATTCGGGTGTCCAAAGAAGCCCGGAAGAGGTTCTTGGGCCCGCTCCACCCCTCTTTCAACTTGGTGAAAACCATTCGCATGTCCCTGTCCAAGATGGTGCCAGACAATGGGCATGAGGTTGCAGCAGGACGTTTGGGTATTTCCCTGACACGGGTCTCTGATGGAGAAAACGTCATACTGTCAGACTTCAATTCCAAGGAGGAGCTGATCCAGGTGAATGGACTCTTACTGCAGAGGGCTGGGCAGGAACTGCGTGTAGTTTTGTTTTGCCTTGGTCTCCAAATGTCCTTAGAACCGGAGTATAATTGTCAGTACATGCCAGCATGGTGTTCTTTGAACAGTAATAGTTTCAGTAGGCTTTGATCTGATTCTTAAATTCTGGATCTCTTTCTCCCTCAGGCCTGTATCTGCAGCACCTTTATCCCTGTCTACTGTGGGCTGATACCTCCGACCTTGCGTGGAGTGGTAAGTAAGAGTCTAAGATGGTCCTTCATTCAATTGTATACTAATGAGTAGGTTTTGACAATGTTACTGGGTGCCTGCTGGCAGCATTTATCTGAAGAGACACAAGAAATTCCCAAGTAAACAACTTCCAGCAGTAGATAAGTCTTCTTTCCACTGCTACCTGCAGTTGACTATAAATGTCCTGAAGACCAGTGGATTTAACATATAGTAATATATACAGTCTGGGGGAGGGCTGGCTGGCTTAGCAGAGTGTTCTCATGGCTGCATGGTACAGCACTTTCCATCACTGAGGCTCCAGCTGCCTGCATGTAGAAAGAAGTTCGGCCCAGGATAACAGTCATGAGTGTAGTCCCTCTCCCATGTGCCTGACACTTTCTGCAGGGCTTTAACTAGTGGTTTGGATACTGGCCCTCTTTTCCATGGAGTTCTTCCTGTCCTTTCTCTGAGAATTACGTTCTGCTGCACACCAGAGCTTTCTTTAAATTGTGTCCAAGGCTGTCCAAGAGCAATTTATCCCTCCGTGTTTGCATGTTAGAAATGGAAACACATGGAAGCTGTGCAGAGCTGCAGCATTTCTGGGTATTGCAGTCATGCTTTAAGGGTCTCCTGGTTGAGCTTGGCCTCCCTTGTATACAGGTTAATGAACACATTAAAAGGCAGGGGTTTTGCAATCTACACAGTCAGAAGTAAAATGTATGCCCTGATTTGCTGTAAGTGATCTGACCAAAGTGCCTCTGTCTGTCAGAGCACAGCATCACATCTGCTCTGCTTGTTACCTGTGTCCTAAAAGTGAGGTTGGTTTTGCTCCTGCATAACACACAGCTTGGCTGGTTTTGTCTTGTGGAAGCATGTTGGTCAGGGAAATGACCTGGAGGAGATGTCCAGTGTTACCCAGCCCTTCAGAGAAGTGACAGACTCAGTAATGGTTTGGTATTTGCTCAGCACCTGCAGGCAGGGCTTTTTCCCTTCTGCTGGTGGGACTGTAGCAGTGCCTCTTGCCTTACACCTCCTTGGGGCTGATTAAGGTCAGTGTGCATCAGGAAAAAATCTCACCATTCCAAAACTGTGTACAACATCAGGGTTTCTGGAATGTGCAGCTGCCCTGGCACACTGAGGGATAACTTCTCATGGGAAAAGGTGGGGAGGAAATATGGGATGAGGAAATTGAATTCCTACCTCTTCCCCAGAAAAGCATGGCTCTGTAGGGGGATTGTGGATGAGGCGAGAGGTTAAATTGGGTTGGGTATGAGCTTGGGAAATGGTTTTGAAACAAGAATACATGGTTTCTAGCATGCCTGTGGTGACTCCATTTGCCACAGAATAAACTGACAGGCCTGGCACAAGGCAGTGTTTTTTCAAGGCAATGTTACTGTGTGAAAGGTGCAAAATCCACATTTTGCCTTCCTCATAAATTTTTTTCCAGTGTTCACTTCTCTGAGATCTGGTAGTCTCATGGAGTAGATGATGGAGATGGGCAGGGGCGTTAAAAAAACTCCAACAACTTAAATATTGAGAAATTGAAAAGTCAGTAACTGACCTGCCAACACAGACAATAGTTGTGAATTGTCTGCAGCATGTGGGTGAGATGAATCCCTGGCAAGGGTCACAAAGCTGATTGTCAAATCATGTGAGTGAGGGGCCCTGTGCACGGGACAACACAATAAGGGAATGGAAGTGGGCACCCCAATCTATGAACCATCCCCTAAAGCTGCTGCTGCTTGTGCCTGCAGGCAGCTGGTGATTCCAGCCTGTGGCTTCTGGGCTTTGCAGGAGGCTGGAGAGTGGTTACACTTGGGCTACTGGAGGTTCAGGCAAATCTAAAGTGGCAGCTGAGCTTTACTGAGGGATGTTAATCAGCATTGCTTGGAAGCAGTGGAGCAGGGAGTGGGGTGTGCAGGTGTACTCCTGGATTTCTATGGAGTCAGAAGGCTTTGCCTGTCAGCTTTGTTGTAGTTGAGCCTTTTTACTAATGGCATCTGTGCAGTCATGCTGCCACCCTCAGGGAAATGTGTCTTCTGCATCCTTACTGCAAAACTAGCGTTGTCCAGCACTAAAGCTTACCTTCTTTTTCTTTAAACAAAGTGCATGCTGCCTGCTTTGCTCTGTTCTGGTCCCACTCAGCATGTTGGAATCTCATCCTTGCAAAGGGAGTCAGGCAGATGTCTCCAGCTCTAGCTGTGCCTAGTCTGGCTCTTAGTGGAGCAGCTTTGGGAAGAGGATGACAATGGCAGTTTGCTGTGGTTGCTTAAGGCTTAGGGAACACTGATGCCCACTTCAGAAGGGGGGAGAGTTCTGTTAATTGTTGGCATCTCTGTTGTTGGAAAACATCTTGTGAGCAAGCTGTGTTAGTGTTTCTGATAGGATATACTTACCCTTGAGTTTAATCTATCCTAACCTTCCACTTTCTTCACTGTCCAAATTCAGGTGGTTTAGGAATCTCTAAGTGCCTGTCTTGACACAGTGTTTGTGTCAAGGCTTGTTTAATCACCAGCCATCTCCCATGAAGCTGTAGGCTCTATGCAAAGGTAGCCCTGAGGTTTAGTTTGCCTCCCAAAAAGGGAATGTGCAGTCCACCCTGACCCTGTTGCATCAATGGCAGCTGGCTTGCTATAGCTGAATTTAATTGCTTTCCAGCCTATGAGCCTGTGAACTGTTCCCCAGGCCCAGAGAAGCTGCTTGAGGTCTCTGTCTTGTCTGCCATCCAGAGCAAGAGAGAACAAAGTGCAAAGCACCCTCCAGGCAACACATCTAATATTTTCCTAGGCATTGTGCAGCAAAAGAGCAATGTTGGTGGTCAGTCTGCCTGTGAAACGAGAGGAGGCAGGATGCAGAATGAAGCACTTCCTCCTTCAGTCAGCATTTCTGTGCTCTGCCTGGGTTTAGCCTCTACTGGCTCAGCTTCTCACCCAGCAGAGAGCTGAAAGATGTTTACAGCTGCTACTTGTAGGGCTGTATAGCCCCTGTATCATGATTTGTGTTTGGGTAGGAAGGAAACAGATCCAGGCAGCAAATTGCAGGATCAGCCCTGATAGGAAACCAGCAGAACTCTTCTGTAACTGAGGTTCACAAGAGCTGGAGTTGTTACTCTGCAAAGACCCCCAGCTTCCTTCTCTTTTGGCTTGACCAACATCCTTTTCCTATTATCTTTTGCATGTTGCTTACTCTGCCAAAACCTGTGATAGGGATCATCTTGCTCAGCTCCTTATGCAATTACAGTATCCAAGGAATGTTTTGAGAACATACTACTGGGGTTGCCCTTCCTGCAAGGGTAACACAACTGTGTTTATGGTACAGAAGTACAGAACATTCTCTGATAAGAGAGTGCCTGCTAAGAGCAAAACCCAAGTCCTTTGTGCTCTGTTATCACACCACAGCAAGTGGATTCCCAAGTGTATGCATGTGTTGGGATTGCTGCTCAATAAGCCCACTAGCAACAAATCAGCTGGTTTTACTCACAGGTAACAGAGTGGGGACTTGTGTCTGAGCTTATTCATTTTGAGCACAAGTGAAAAATGGCACAATGTCACAGTGTGACAGCTTAGATCAGTGCTAATTTGCACTTCAGGTGGTTGTTGGTATGTATTATTATTTAATTGGACAGCAGTCAGACCGCATAGGAGATGTAAGTCAGCAGTCACACAAGTGAATGTGCCTTTCTTATTGAACACTTGTGAGCAGCACACTCAAGCAAGAAAAAGCACATAGCAAAAGGAGTTGTTATAAACAACACAGCTGTGCTGTCACTGGTTTTTACTCCTCCAATGCTGCGGGATGTGTTCCATTCTCTTCCCAAGTCGTTGGCACAAACAGGAAAAGGGACACGGACTAAAATAGCTGTTTGATCAGTTGTGAGAATGAAGATTGCTGCATTTGTCTTGATTTCAGAGATATGTTGATGGAGGGATTTCTGACAATTTACCCCAATATGAGCTGAAGAACACAATCACGGTGTCTCCCTTCTCGGGAGAGAGCGATATCTGCCCACGGGACAGTTCCACAAACATGCACGAGCTGAGAGTCACCAATACGAGCATCCAGTTCAACCTTCGCAACCTCTACCGCCTCTCGAAGGCCCTGTTTCCTCCGGAGCCCCAGGTGAGTTTCCTGGCCACACCACCACTTGGGGACCACAGACCTTGGGCACTGGCTAAACTGTGTGCACTTTGGCAGGAGAAGATTCCAGACACTGTTAGTTTTGTATCTTGTGCTTTGTCTTTAATCTTGACATTATCAACCCAGTGACTTGCTAAAGCTTGAGCACCTGCACAAGGGTTTGTTTTCTTTTTCTTCTTGAATATCTGGAATTCAGGTGGTAGCAGTTGCTTGGACAGTATTCCCATGTTGCTCTCTCTAGAGTAGTCTTTGTCTGCAAATCAGGCTCACTGTAAACAAAGATGTATTGGCCATCAGAACCAATGTGCACTTCAGCGTGTTATGGTAAGGATGGAGCTGCCAGTACAAAGCCTTTCTGCTATATCAGTGTAGCAAGTGGCACTGCAGACTTTGTGTACTTCTGAGAAAATGCAAGTGCCAGATAGCCCTGACATTTGGACATAATAAGCATGCATTCATGTGCTGAATTACTTGGGCAAGTTTTTTCCCACCCCCTCTCTAGTCTTAGCTGGCTTTATCTGCAAACACAATGGCCCTTCCTGGCATCTGCAGGGAAGTATTCTGGGCTGCTTGTCAGAGTGACTGCCTGAAGGCTGTCCACAGCAGCATCAGCTGTAGATGAGGCAATGAGGTAGCTGCAACTCTGTGCCCATACTTCAGTAGGATTCTAGGTGTCCTAACCTAAATGGTCCTGTGATTCCCATAGCCAATGTATTGATGATATACCTCCTATTTCTGAGCAAGGCTGGCAAGAATGAGACTTGCTCTTAGGATAGCTCAGGAGTCAGGAGAGTCCTCTGAAGGAATGCATTGTGGTAGGTGTTTGCTCAGCCAGTTTCTTCATGAAACTTTCCTTCCTCTGCCCACAGGTGCTGCGGGATATGTGCAAGCAGGGCTATCGAGATGCACTGCACTTCCTGAAGAAGAATGGTAAGGCACTGGCTATTTGTAGAGTGCACTGACTTGCCTGTTCTGTGCCACACTTGGTGCCTTGGCTTTGGGAGTAGTTGATGGTGCATACAGAAAGGAGGAAGGGAAGAAGTGAACTGTGTCTCAGAAAAAAGAACTAGGGTATGGAATAATCCTTGATGAGTCTAGTGCTTCAGGAAGGATAAGTGGAGTTGCTGGGCAGCAGTGCCATTTGGACCTCCTGGGGACACCGTGCTGCTCTCGGTGTGCAGCTGGGTCTGTGTGGGGCTGCCCTGAGGGCCCCGGTGCCGCACCCTTGGGCGCTGCTCTCCTGCCTCCAGCCGCTGCAGCGCTGGGTGTGCGCTTGCTGCCACCTCGTGTCCGCGGACAGTGAGGCGGACCGGGATTCCTGGGATAGGAGGGAAATCTTGCCTGCAAGATGGGCGACTGGCACATTATAGCAACAAAACTCTGCAAAACAGCACCCTGGAACTTAAAGGGGAAATGTGAGAACGGATGGGGAAGGAGAGAATGAACTTAAACCCGCAAGATTTGTATCTTCTTGTGGTAAGCATTACAAGAGATGTAAGCTAAAGAGGCTGGGCATGACCTCAGCCTGAGGGGAGTTAGGGTAAAGCAAGGACTGACACTCTAAAGGCAGGGCAGCTGGTGTGTGTCATCCTTACAGTATTACTTCTCTCCTCAGGTCTCCTTCATCGTCCAAGTCCTGCCCGTCCTCTCCTTGCCATAGAAGCACCTCCAGGAGAGAAGAAAGAGGAAGAAACAGAAGCTGAGGACCAACTAGAGGACAACACTGCCCTTGCTGTTGTTGAAGAGCATATCTTCGAACACTTGCCTCCCAGACTGAACCAAGGTATGATTCAAAGGGAGAGATCACAGGTAATCTTCCTGTGCTGCCTGGTCTGCCTCAGAAGATTACTGGGATGTGTGGTTATTGTGTATAGCTGGGGTTGGGCATGCTCAGGGATTGAAATGACACCTGCTGAGGGTTAGATGGATTGGGGGTCTCAGATAAAGTCATGGCTCATACTGGATTGGGAGAGGTTGATTCATTTGACAGTCTTCTGCATGGTAAGGAGAGAAGAGGGACTTGCTGCTCACTCCTTTAGAGTCTGATAAAGGTGAAAGCTGCTGGTTTTAGCTGTGCTCAGGGAATTACTAACCTGAGCAAGACTTTCTTAGAAGTGGGGGGTAGCTGCCTCAGGCTGAGTAACTTCTGAGGTATGACAAGAAAAGAGTGTCCCGCTGGGGACATTCAACTGTGTTTTCTTCTGCCTTCAGCTCTCATGGAGGCTTGTGCTGAAAGAAGAAGTTTCTTGTCTGGCCTGAGCAACATGCTGCCCGTGCGTGTGGCTACAGCCATGATGGTCCCCTACATGCTGCCTCTGGAGTCTGCAGTTTCTTTCACTGTCAGGTAAGCCTTGGGCTGGTCCCTCAGTGGTGCTCTTCCCAGTGCAGACAAGTATTTGATATAGCTGTAGTGTTTGGCCAGAGAGTGGGATTCTCTCTAATTCTGCACTGCTGGTGTTCCTGGGGAAGAAGCTCTTTGACATTTACCAGACGTAACCAAAAAAAAAACCCAAGCAACCAAACAAACCCCCACAAAACCAGAAAAACCAAGAACCCCAAACCTTTCCTATCTTCCTATGTCATTTAGTTACAGCTACTACTTCCAGCTTGAAGGAAGATTGCTGTGTGCTAGAACTTGCTCCAGGAAATGGTGATAAATCTTTGAGCCTTAAGAGAGGCTTTGGAACTGGTGTTCTTTTAATCATATTCCCTTGCGTGGCCCAGCTAATGGTAGTTTCCTGTCTCTTTACAGGTTGCTGGAATGGCTCCCAGATATCCCTGAGGATATAAGATGGATGAGGGAGCAGATGACAGAAATCTGCAGCTATCTTGTGAAGAAAGCCAAGAAGAAACTGGGCAGCCATCTTTCAGCCAGGTATGGCTGCTTTTCTTCACAGCACTGCTTTGGAGGAGCCCTTCATTTCCCCTTACATCTTTGAATTCTAGAGACTCTATTCCACTGGAGCAGAGCAAATAAGGCACAAATTGACCAGAAGGATTTAGCACTTAGGCTGAAATGCAAATCTGGTCCATGGTTTCTTGGCTTCTTTAAATGTTGGATAGACTCAGCACATGGTCCCCTTCCTTTGTCCCATTATAGGGGACAAAGTCTAATTGTCTCTATTATCGGGGACATTGTCTAAAGTAAGTCTGATCAAAACAGTATGCCAGGTTATTTCATGCTCCTTTTAGAAGACAGAGGTGCTCGTCTTTGTGGCATTTGCTGGCCCAGGATCCCTTGGAAGTCCTTTCCAAGAAGTACTTCTGTTCAAATGACCTCTTCTACCTCAGTATCTCAGCCTGGTTATTGTGGGGAGGGAATATGGTGGCCAGCGAGCACATGAGAGTTTCCAAATGAGAGCGAGTGGGGGGCCTGTGTGTGCCTGTGCTTCTGGACTGAGCTCCTGCAATAGCCCCTGGCTCGAGGCTGGGGCAAGACTGTTGTGTGGATGAGGATAGGAAACTCTCTCAGTAGTAGTCAGGGGGTCCCAGCTGTGATTTGATCCTAGTATAAAGGTGTGATTCTTACCCAAAAGAGTTCATGGTCTGAATAACTGAGAGATGTGAGGGGGAAAAATGGGCACACAGAGACTTCTCACTAAAATCATGTAGTCAATTTAGTACAAAACAGGACTGTGGTACTGGAGCTCTAGTCTGGTGACCTGCTCAAGTCTTCCCATGTGCTGAGTCTTTGCACGTGTTTGCCTTTCAGGCTTTACTACCACCTCGAGCTCGGAGGGCCCCAGAAGCTGCCAATTTCTCCCCCGGCACCCTGTGGTGAAGCCCTGCCCATGTGGATGAGGAGCAACCGCTCGGTTTCTGACGTCATGATGAAGTGGGAGGAGTACCAGCGCCAGCTCATGCTGGGCTTGCTCTGCATCAACGTGGACATGCAAGCCTCCCTCTTCCCTCGGGAAGGGTTTCAGTTAAAGCTTCCACCTCTAGACTGTGCAAAAGAGTGCCTGCCACTCTTCTGAGCCTGCTGCTGTGAGGGGATGAGAGTGGGTGGGGAGGGGAATGGACATAGGGTGGGACCAGTCTCATCCCTCAGCGGCAGGCTGCCCCATGCTCCTGAATATGTTGCAAAGGGGATTTCCCCGGGATGGTGACTGGTGGAATTGACTGTAGATGTTTGTTGCCCCCTGGGCCAAGCAAGGGACCTTTGTGTTCACAGCCCCACACTGGCTGATTCCTTGCTCTAGACTTGTGGTGAGGCCTGGCCATTGCCTGTGGCCAGGCTGATGCTGACCCAGCTGGGCTCTCCCAGATAGTGCACTTTGAATTGCCACTGGCTTTTTACCGCCAAATAACCAGGATGTAGATGACGCTCTCAAGTTCATACAGCTTTTACCTCCCTTGGTTTTTCAGAGCATGTGTCTTGATTCCTCTCCTTAAATCATCTGACAACCTTTAGTTCTTTGTGCTGCTGAAAGATGAAGTAGCCTCTTGCCAAACCAATTTTTCTCTGGCTTTCAAATCTCTTCCAGACTTTTTTCTTTGCTGAAACCATGTCCTTTCCTCTCTCTCTTAATTGCATCCACACCAGAAGCCGGAGCTGATCCTGCAGCAGACTACACTGGAACTGCAGAAGTGTAGAAAAGTCATGTATTTTCCCTGATTCATGTTGTCCTCGTCTCTCCCTTTTTGATTGGGGTCCTCAGGGAACTACTGTGACTTGAACTCTTGAGTGTTAAGTGATTGAGCTTATTTAAAGAAGTAATTTTGACAGATTTTTTTTTTTTTTCCAGGGAAACATGTTGAATTTGAGGGCCTATTCCTGACTCTGTGAATGGAATTGGTGTGGGGTTGCCCTGAAAAAAGCTCAGCCTGGCTATCTCAGGATCAACTTAGCAGCTGAAGCAATATGACATGATTGTAGGAAGATGAGAATTGTGTAGGGCATGTTATTTTTGAGAGGCTTGTGGTGGAGTGTCACAGCAAGTGGTGGCAAGTGTCTGCCTCTGACAGGGGTCAGTCGGGCTTTGCTCCTTAAGGGGCTGTACAACTGAGGCAAATTTCAAGTGGATGATGCAGAATGGATCTCCTGCCAAATTGAGACTTCTGTCTCTCTTTTGCTCAGAAAGTTTGGTTGTTGAGGCTTTAGAGCGAGAAGGATTTAGGCTTGTAGCTACACCAGCATCACAGCTTGCCTGTCTCGTGTTGTGGCTCACAGGTCCTGCTCTGCAGCTAGCAATAGCAGGAGCATGAGAAGTGAAGTGAAGACTGTTGATGCACATGCAGCCACTTGGAACTGGCTCCTCTTTGTCTTGCTCCTTAAAAGACCAGAGCTGTAGCAGAGCAGGACTCTGCCTTGGGGCACTGCCTTCTCAGCAGTGGTGTGGTTGTGGCTTGTGTGAGAAGTACGAACTCCCTGCTCTTCACAGGATGAGACATGGCTTCCTGTGGGGATTGCATGGACTTAAGCTTAGGTCTTCACACTCTGACAAACCCAGCTCCTGGTATCTTTTTCTGCTGCTTGTCTTGCTACGTGAGGCGTCTTCTACCTCTCCTAGCACAAACAGTGTGCAATGGCCAAAGCAAACATATGCTGTCTTTGCTGGGGAGCAGGACAGGGTATTGGAAGCTGATTATGTAGCCTATACATGGAATAGTAATTTTTAATAGACTCTGTTTTGCACCTTAGATTTAGAAAGGGGAAATAAACCCAGAAGTTGTGCTAATCACTGAAGAAAGTAGTAAATCTTCATGAGCAGTGTGGGTGACAGGGTGGGTACTGTTTCCTGCGAGCACAGTTGTGCACTGGGCAGGGGTTTGGTGTTTGTGTGGAGATGGATAAGCATCAGGGCTTTCCTGCAGTGGCTGTGCCAAGCTGGGAGGCAATGGAGTGGGCCTCTGCCCAGGAGGCAGTGCAAGAATGAACTTGTGACTTAGATTGTCACCTCACTGCCCTTGCTGGATGAAACTATGTAACACAAGGGCCTGTGTAGTTTACAAAGCAGGCCTGCACTTATTGCAGTCAGATTTAGTCTTAAGCTTTGCATAATTAAGTCAGTCAGGGAACAGGGAAGTCACTACAGGAAGAGAAAAAATTGGAGGATTCTGAAATCGGGATAGAACATTCAATTACCAAACAAGTTGATCTTGTGATTGCTTAAAGCCCACAGAAAAAAATGCTAGATGCTAGTGGAAGTGAACCAGCAACAAGCTAATGTCACGTAGAGGGAGCAAGATGAATTTGATGAAAATTGGAACTGAGAAAAGGTGTTCATTTTGTGGTTTGGCATGGGATTTCTTTTCTTCCACTGTTTTGGACTACCTTCTTGGGGGGAATGGCACATGCACAGCTATTTACATTGCTAAATGCACATCTCTTGTACCTAGTGCACACAGAGCAATTGGCAAGAACATAGAGATATTTAGTGGCAAGAAATAAAGGCATTTTGTCCGAAAGCAAAACATCTGAGAAGGGCAAAACTGCATAAGGAAAATCTTGTATTTAGGAGCTGCTGCCCTTTTGACTCCACTTTTTTTTTTTTTTTTTGAGTTAATATATGGGTGGAGAAAATGATGCAAGTATTTTTTTATCCCTTCTTCCTGGACTGGTAAAACCACTGAGTGATTATGTAAACCACTAAACTATGAAACAAAATACTCTTGGCAACAGAGTGTGCTAAGAAGTTGCAGCTTGGCACCCTTATCCCTTGTCTTTTGCATCAGAACTGACTGGTCTGGTGCTGACTGGGCTGATGCCACTGTCTTCCAGTGCTCTGATCCAGAAGGCTTGGGGACTTTGGTTCATGCATTTCAAGAGACCAACAGCTGTGCCTGGTAAAAAGCCTGAGTTATGTTCTATGTTTCACCTCATCTGTAGTTTAATTTATTATATTAACTTCTCCATGAGAAACTTTTTTTTCAAACTATAACCACAAATCAAAGCCTGGCTTTAAAAATAAAGGTCTAACTCTTCACAAGGAAATTCCTGGTTTTCCTATGCTAATTTGCAGGGTGTGAAGGATACTGGGAAAGTACCACTCTGTATTAACCCTTTCTTTGCCTGTTTTTATTTCCCAAGTATTACAATGGCTATTGTGTGATAGCCTGTTGGCTTTATAGATTTGAACTCTGATAAAGGAACCACAGATTTGTTAAAAATACCTGAAACTAGCCTCATTTTCCTTTTGAAAAGTTTCACCCATTTGCTTGAAATTCTTGCTGCTCATCCATCACAGATTGCAAAGGATGAAGGAATTAGGGAAGTTTGCTTTTCCCACTGATGTAGAAAAAGGGCTGTGTCAGCTTGTGTCAGCTTTGTTATGCAGTGCTGCCTTGTCTAGATGAGACCCCACTCTTTTTGAAGTCTCTGGAAACCTTGTGATAGGCTGTGGGTTGGATATGGAGGGGTTTATTACAGTAGTGCTCAGTGGAACTGTTCAGGCCCTTGTTCTATGTGTACCTCATGGTGTCCAAAGTTATCTTCTGGGCAGCCACTGCTGATTAACCCTCACTTGCCAAGTCTGTAGGAGCAAGGTCATCTGTGGCAGTCAGTCCTCTCTTCTCCAAATTATGGGGTGCTCTCCAGTGTATGGTGAGAGAGAGGTCAGGATCCTGGACAAAAATTCATCTTGTAGTCCATGTCCAATGGTCCTTACAGCATTCACTGGATTCCTGCAGGAGTCCCAACCCTTGCCCTTTCCACTGTTTCACATAAAGGGTCTGTGCGTTCAGGAATCCACCTTTTTTTTCCTCCTTCCTGTGTTATTAATTGCTGCTTTTAACAAGGCTAATGGTGACCTTGTTGTGCATCTAACCAGCCCCTAACCTGCACAAGACTGTAGAGTTGTTTTGTGTACAACAGTCCGTGCCTATGGCATGCTCTGTAACCCACAGTTAGTGTGTAGTACAGTTGGTTTGGTTTGCTGCCTGCCCTACTGTTGCAAGCTGATTTTCAAGGGATAGGAGAAAATACTGACCACTATGGATAGGACCTAGGAATTGTTTTCTCATGGCTTCTTGGAAGGCTGTGTACCTGCAACACTCAGACCAGAGAATAAAAGACAATCTGCTGTCTGCCAGTACTGGGGTGTCCCTAGTACTTTTATATTCCCCAGTGGTTTTATTAATTTATAAAAATTATCTAGTAATTCACTATGTCCTTGGAGAAAAGAGCTCTCACTTTTGCCAAAGCAGTTGTGGGAGTAATACCTGAAACTCCATGTGTGTTTATTCCTTAGGGCAATAAAACAATAGTAAATTTCTACTAAATATACACTGAATGTGGTGGGTGGCAGGGCCACCAAAGTCAGAGGGCCTGGGCCTTGCCAGCAGTTTTCTCAAGCTTTGTTTCTGTCTTCTCCTTAAATCAGTGAGAGAATGGACCACCTCACCTGGCTGCCATGTCAGCCAGCTTGTTTGTGCCAAACACACGCTGTGCCTTTACAGTGGGCTCTGGCCTCCTGTCCCTCTGGTGTCTGCCTTTCTGACAGTGCAGCAGGACTCACTCCCCTCTCCTCTCCCTCCTTCCCCTTGCCTGTTGGTGCGACATTGCTCCTTTTCCAACCTGCAGGCAGCTCCACTAGGACAGCCCCTAACTGCATCCACCTCACTCTTTGGATCCACATCAGCCCTCCTGCACAGGGAGGACAAAACTCTAGTTCCAAACAGAGGACTTTAGAAATGTATCTTTGAAATAAATACCTCTCACTTCTGGGGTTTTCTCTTGTTCTTGAAAACAGCATCTAAAGCAGCTCTTTGAGCTTTGTGTGTCCTGGGACTCCACTGCTGCCACCGAGTTTGAGAAGACCCTTAAGCACACAACACATGTGGAGGTCCTGTGGAGACTACTGGTGTCAGAGCAGCAACTAGACCAGCAATAGCATAACAAGTTATGTATTTATGTGGCAATGTCACTAAGTAGTGTTCAGTCACTTTAAAAGTTCAGTATTAAATTGTTGATGCTTTTTTTTTCTTCCTGTTTCTATTTTCTAATGTTTTGCTGAAGAAAATGTAACTATTTATTTTGGCAGAAATATATCTTCTAATAAAAACTTTCTCAATATATTTACCTGGCTCTGGTAGGCCACTTCTCTTGCTGTTTAAAGGTTTATTAAATATTTTTTGGATGTGCTGTATGATGTGGGTTTGTTTTGCTAGGCCCAAGCCCATTCAAGTTCCTCCTGGGGTCAATATTTATCAGTACACAATAAAGGGGGCATTGATCTAGAGGTGCATTTTGGTCCAGTTCTGATTTACTCAAGCCTAAATGCCCCACGTGCTATTAGCTTCTGTTTATTGGATCTCTGTGGCAGACCCGAGTTTCCAGAAGGGATTAAACACCCTCTTGTGGGAATAGCAGGTGTTTGGCACCTGCGAAAGGGATAGTAAAAGGTTATTCACAAACCTGAAACTTCTCCATTACAGGACCACCTCTTGAGGAAGCTGACCCTTCTTTCTAAAGAGTCTGTTTCCTTGCTGGTGAAATAGATGGTACTGGCTCTTGTGTGTCTGCCTGTTATGACAGATGCCGAGGTGTGCCCCGGTTTCTCTCCAGCTGGAGTGCATGGAAACCACCGGCCCTTGGGCTGTGGGGAGGCCGGGGCTTTCCTGGGTGCCAGCCCAGGGATCTGGGTACGATCAGCCGGGATCGCCCGGAGCAGGGACAAGAGCCTCACCCAGGCTGGGGCTTGGTGCTGCGCGGGGCTGGTGGACGCTCCAGGGCTCGGGCTCCTCTTTGTCCGGGCTTTTGACAGCCGGAAACTTTAGGAAGAGACTTTGTAATGTGCTGTCACGTGACGGGGACAATTATATAGCATTATAGGCATTATATAGCATTATAGGTAATTAGCATTATAGGATGCAGCTGGTAAAGCAAACAGCTTTCTTAACTAATGACTGCAAATTAACAAAACCCCCAGCCCGGTGCTGTTAATCAGCGAAATGGATCCTTCTTCCATAAAGCCGCCCGGCCGCTGCCGGCGGCTCTGCCGGGGGAGTGGCCGTGAGCGGGGCCGGGTGCGCGGCTGTCCGGCTGTCCCGGGCCGGGTGCGCGGCTGTCCCTGTCCGGCTGTCCCGGGCCGGGTGCGCGGCTGTCC
>VZRH01007072.1:754512-804483 GCA_013397555.1 Urocynchramus pylzowi | reverse complement strand
CGCCGCGGCCCCCGGCGGCTGTGGGGAGAGGGCCGCGGGGGGCCCTGCGTGCTGCGGGGTCCGCGCCTGGCCGCAGCCACACACCTGCCCCGTCCCCAGCTGCCCGGGGTCCCTCGCCGGTGGCGGACGGGTACGGAGCATCCGCGTTCCGGTGCAGCGCTGCCTTCTCCCGCACACAGCGCTCCCGAGGCGGAGATGCGGCCGTGCCACGGGATCGGGAGCGCTGCCCTGGTGGGGTCCGGCACGGGGAGCTGCTGCCTCTTTTGCCTTCTCTCCGCTTCTGTCCCTGTGAAATCTGCAGGCTCCTTTGATAGGCGGTCACGGAACTCTGGTCTTTCTGGTTGAACCTGAGTAGAGATCTTATTTTCTCTTTTCCTTTTTTCAACATCCTTCATTCATGGAATAATCTTTCTTGCCGTGGTCCAGGTGCAGATGACACTGCATCATATAAAGATACTGCAGGTTCCTACAGCAGCTGTGTGGGTGCTGCTTCTCCTTCTCTGGAAGGAAAAAAGTTCCAGAGCGTTCCCTCTCCTAAGACTGCGGCGTCTTTCTCTTTAATATCTTGCACTCATGGGATGCACTTCGGTGAATTTGTGTGTTGAGCTGAAGTCTTTCCTGTAGGACTTCCTGAAAACAGCTGAGGGGAAAAGAGGTCATCTGAGGGGAAAAGAGCCTCAGACACAGGGAGATGGCTGTGCTCAGGAATATCCTGAGGAGGCAGGATAATCCAAACACAGCTTGCTTTTTTAGTTGTGACCTGCTGAGTTCTTGCTTATTCTGATGGTTGTTCTGCACCAGAGGGGGCTCAGAATACATTAATTTCTAGCTTTGCCTTATGCAAGCTAAGGGGCAATTGTATCTTATTTTTCATGTTCTAGAGCTACATTTATTTCTGAGGCTCATCTAACCAGCTATATGTCGATGTAAACATATGCATCTCCTGAGGGTTATGGAAATTGCTTTTCTTGACAAATAGATAATCAGTTTGGTGTGTCCTTTCACTGTCTGGTTCAGGTGACCCAGAGGAGGTTCTGAAAAGCTGCAGTTAGCTGGGGTGGAAGAATCCTCTCTTTGCCAGGACACCCTGCTCCACAGAGAGTGATGTGAGGCCTGAGATATAAAATTTTAGAATCCTTCATAAGATGGTATAAAATGTCTTTGAAGCTACCTTGCTGGGCAAAACATATTCTCATTCCCTGGAGCATCACTCTTCTCTAGGCTTCTTGTGGCAAGCTACAGTGGGAGTATCAGCTATCCAACTGGAAAGTCTGCTTGGTCGTTTTGTCACCATCAGATAGGAAAATTTCTCCCCCACACCCCAGTTTGATGCATTTGATGACTCAAGAGCCTCCTGTCTACTGACCTGAAGATGGTGCTGCAAAGGAGGGCTCCAAGTGGTTCTGCCTTTAGCAGCACACAGACAGAGCTGGGGAACTGCTGTTCCTCATGGCTTTGCCAGGCAGCCTCAGAAAATGAACTAATGGGACGAGGACAATTGACAGCAGCAGAAATCACATGGGCTCAGCTCTGTGCACAATGCTCTTCATGGTCAGAGAGCTTTAAGGAAATCAATCCCTATGTACAGCAAACTAGGTTTGGTTTCTGTAATGCAGCTACTCCCTGTCTAAATCTTTTTGATTTCATAAGGCTGCTCTGGGGACTGGATCCTCCCTCCTCTGCTTGCAGGAGCTCATCTTGGATTTAAGGACAGTGATGAGAAACTTCAGCTGCAGCAAATGTGTCATCTTCCCCTGAGTGGAGCAGTGTCTCCCTCCTTCCTGCCAGATGCCTTGGCTTGCTCTCCATGTAAAGCCTGAGGTGGAAATACTTGGTTTACTCTGTGCATCTGAATCTCTCATGGTTCATTTGCTGTCCTACCAGAACAGAAGAATTGCAACAATTAGTAAGAGCTGCTGTCCTTTGTCACTGTGTATCCTTGGAGGTACCCCTAGCCCAGCAGCTTGAAAGGGAGGTGCTGTGGGTGTCCTGATTGACCCTCCTAAGATTTTCTGAGCAATGTTCTCTTTGCCTCATCCTGCATCCCTAGCCTATAATTTCTTGCCTGATGCTGAGAAGAGTTTCCCTCTGCATGGCCCTAATGCACGTTTTGCTAAGCAAACCTGACCTCTGCAGCAGTGCAAGGAGCACTGGGGTGGATCTACTCAGTATTCCCATGGGCTTTTGCTGTGGCAAGGAGCACCAGGTGCTCCTCTCCAGCCACATGATCAAAAGGTTTGCCAACCCTAAGCTTTTATATACCACCAGCTACACATTAAAAAAAGCAAACCATAAAATGATATAATTATTTTTCTTTTAAATCACGTTCTTAATTTTCTTTTTCCTGCTTATTTCTGATTGTCTTGAAGATTTCTGCATGTCTGTATAAACTGCCAGGAATGCTTGAATCTCAGTATTTCACCTGACTGCAGGACCTAGGTGCCTCCAGCAGAATAACAAATATTGTGAGCTTTGGGAGAAAACAACACCCAAAGTAGAGGTAAATTGTGGTGCTGTGGTCTTTCAAATGAAGGCTGGAGCCATGCTGGGCTTTCCTGTGTTTGGTTCAGGTTGGAGTAACATGGCTGGGAAGCCCTGTGGACTTTTTAACCAAAATGTTTTTCTCTTAACCTTGTGTGACAGAGCACTTAAGCAGCAACAAATACTGTCTTGTGCTCTCAGAGACTGTGGCTTTAATCTAATCATAGTTTTGTTTTGGAGGAAACGAGATATGGTGCAATGCTTTGGAAGATTACAGTGTTCTTATCTGCTTGGCATTACTGGAGGAAAATCTGTCAAGTAAAAAGAGTGAGAGCAAAGAGGCTTGTAACATCCCTGCTTTCTATCCAGTGAAGTGTGTGATTGCAGTTAATTTAGCAGAGATGTCATCTGAAGGAGGAGCTCTTGCCTCTGCTTCTGTACCTTCAGTCTCTGCACCAGCCACTGCCCCATCTGTGTGGAAGGGACTGCCTGGTTCAGAAGGATTGTCTGAGGATTGAAAGCCCTGCAGGACAGGCTTGTGTTGTTCTGGGGATGGCAGGAGAGCTCTGAAAATGTGCCTGGGAGCCCTGAACCTCCTGAGATTTGCTGTGGTGCTCCAGCACTGTGTGGGCTTGGGGCTGGCTTGAGCTTGTGTTGTTGGTAAGGTCCTGGCAGGTGTAAAGATGCCCCTGCTCACAGCAGGTGATGCATCCTGGGCTGAGGCAACCTGTGTTTCTGGAGAGGTGAGACTATGAATTAGGGGAAAGCTCTGAAGACCTATCCTACAACTTTTTGAAAGAATTAGCCTTTAGCACATGTGCTGGATGAAAGTAAAGCAGTGCAGTAAAGGCTTGAGAAAAGCCTAATTTTTGTAACTGTGCAATAAAGGTAATGTATCTACCTGTTTTTTGCTTCCTACTTCAAGCTCTTCAATGAATAGCAGGCAGGATATCTGCAGACCTTTGGAGGAGTAGCTGCGTGATGTTAAAAATAAAATTGCGGAATGTCTAAATATGTCATTTAGGCTGTGGAAAGCAAACCTTTTGGGAAAACTTCAGCTATGTTTGGATACAGCTAGGTGAGTCAAGCCTCTGGAAAAGGAGACAGCAAACTTGCTAGCTCCTACAAGGCTAGCTGTAAACCCTTGGCTGAGCATGGTGGGAGCTGGGCAGAGGTTCAAGTGCAGGGAGGCAGATCTAACACATCCTACAGGAACTTGGTGGCCCTCACTGTTACAGCAGCTGAATTCCTCTCCAATTTGCTCAGCATAACATCTATGAGTAAGAGTAATGCTTTTATCTGCCTCATTTTCCCCTCTTCTTCCCTCTGGAAAATGAAGAGGAGGAAACCAAGCTCATCTCCAGCTGGGAACTGAAGTGGTAGGTGACCTATAGGTTGACAGCATGACAAGATGTTGAAGTCTTATCTCCAGACAAGACTTCTGCCTCCCTGTGAAGTACTGCTTTGTCTCCTGGCAAGGAATAGTGGGGTTGTATCGTGTCTAGGGAAGGTGAACCGTGTGACTGTGCCAGCAGCTGAGCTGAAGGTGGGGCAAGATGTGTATGTATTGCTGAGCCTTATTCTCCCCCCAGCCCTAGTTTGTGGACTGAATGCCCATTTTCCCATTTTTTGTGGGGTGGGACAGGCAGGCCAGCAGAGCCATCTGCTCTGGGCTGAATTGCTGCAGGGCTGAAGCTCCTGGCCCCTGCCCAGCTCCCCTCCTCGGCAGGTGCTGAGCTGCTGAGCTTTGCCCAAGAAGAAAGACAAGCATCATCATTGCTTAGATAAGATAAAGCATGACCAGAACCCTTGGCAGGTGTGGCTACATGCTGACTGGAATTTGTGCAGCTCAGAGGAGCAGCCAGGCTCTTCAGCTGCGGGGAGGGCAGCAAAGCTTCTTTAAAACATGGAGACTTGATGCTGGAGCCCAACAGGGAAGGTGAGTGCAAGGGTGTGAGTGAAGGAACGGCCACCCAGTAGCCCTGTGGGCAGGAGGACATCTGCTGTGTGTCCCTGTGCCTGTGTCCTGTGCAGACTCCGGTGTGGATGTTGCTCCATGGCAGCTCCATCAGCTTGGTGCCCTCCGAGCAGGGCTGTGTGGGTGACCTGGTGTCTAGCAGGGTGAGAACCTCTTCAGCAGCAGTGTCTCCCTCTCTTCTCCTTTGGTTTTTGAAGTTCTGAGATATCTGTTGTCCTGAACTGTGTCCTTCTGTCTGAGATGATGGGAACTAGGAAAAACGCTCAGATTTATTGGAGAAAGGACATGTGTCCATGTTTCTTCTGTTGCACACTCTGCTCCTGTGCTTGAGAGCTGCCTTCCTTCTTCCTTATCCTCTTTTCCTCTTTAAGAAGTCTGCAAGATGCCTGATCTACCTTCCCTTTCTCCCAGATGTGTAGCCAGAGGGATAATCCTCTGCTCCGGTAGAGGTGCTCAAACCCCTTTGATTTAATGGATTTCCTATGGCGCAAAGTCTCTTTCGCTTCGTATGCAAATCGGGTTGTTCAGTCAAAGCCGCTAAATGCAAATGGACCACTTGTAGCTGTTCCCTCTCGAAGAGTGCTGTGGGCTTTATCAAAGCATGGAGGTGAGCCCTCAGGAGCTGGGAGAGCAGAGCAATACATGGATTTGTGCTGGAGAAAGGTCGGCATGGCTGTAGTTCACCTGTTCCTGGACTTGTGAGGTGGGATACCAGGCAGGATATTTCAGGCTGTCGGCATCAAATAAATGAGTGTTTGTAGGAATGGATTTACACCTGCTAGTTATGGCTGTGGAGGGTTTGGTTGGTTATTGTCCCCCTCTCCTCTTACCAAGCCCCTGCTGCATCCCAGAGCCGAATCTGTGCCGACTGCGATTTGGTGACTGGAGCCACTCTGACGCCTGGATCCCTTTCCTCTGTTCAGGCTGGGCAAATAATGTTCACTCTGTAATCATGCTTGAGAGCTCTTGCTATTGCCCTAGATATGGGGAGCTGGAGTGCTGCTTAGATTGGCTTCATCCAATTCGATCTGAAAATCCACTGCTCTGAACAATAAATGTTGCGTGTGGGGGGTGGTATTCAAGTGTCTTTACTAAATCAAAAACCTTTTAAGCATTGGTAGATGAAGCCTTTTTCTTTTCAATGTGTACCACTAAATACACAGGATGTGCAGTATGGTTGAATTAGCATTACTATGGGAACCATAACTTTTTGTATTTCCTGACCTTTATCCATGTAACACTAAGGATTCATTAATGTGCCTCTAAAGTGTGGGGTTTTGGGGTTTTTTTTGTGTGTGTTTTATAAGCTTTTTTGTTGTGGTCAGTACTAAGAGAACCTTTATAAAGAACCCCAGGAGGAGATTAGAGACAGGACAGGGCGCAAGGTGCAGGAAAGCAGTTTGCTCCCTTTTTTGTGCTGTCCTAGCAGCATCCCAGCCAATGGGTCAGTGTCAAGCAAGACTTCTGCAGAAATGGTGAACAAAATGGTGAGTAAACTCTCCTGCTTGGAGGCAGATATCTCATTTGGTATGGGTTTGTTTGGTTTTATCGAGTTTTTTTTTATCACAGCTGCATTGTTAGAGCCTGCCCCAGGTGATTTGGGGTCCTGCAGCTGAGGCAAAGCTGAGGAAAGGTGATCATGCCCTCTGCTAGCACAGAGACCTCCCAGATGGCTCAGGGGAGCTCTCTGGCCCTGTTAAATCACTAGTAAAGACAATTGTGATTGTTTGTAGTAGGCTTCGTGTCCATTTTTTTAGTCTGGATTTTGAAATAACCATCTTAAAATAATAGGGAAAAACTTGTCTTTGCCTTCTGCAGGTCCCATTTGTTTGTTGCTGGGAGAATGGGGCTGTTTGGAGCTCCTCTCTTTGCAGGTTGATGAGGTCTCTGCTGTTCAGACACCAGCTGAAGTCTTCTCAGTGGAAATTTGCTGGAAGAGGGGGTTTTCCTCTCTGTAGAGGGTAGGCTTGCCTGCTCAGGATTTGTACAGTCAAGCTTGTTTCCTGGGCCAAGGAGGCATTTGGGGTAGGGGTGAGGAAAGGGCAGCCTGCCAGGGTCTTAACATTTTCCTTTTTGTCTTTCCTTTGTCACCATTCCTGAAAAGACCTCAGGGTTAGGTCCTGACACAGCTGAGAGCATCTTCGTGCTGCCTGGAGGCTCTGGAGCTGCCACTGAGCGACAAATCCCCATCAGCATCTCCAGCTGCCAGCAGGCAGGGATGGCTTTGCTTCCTTTTGGGGATGCTGTGGGATAGAGAGGTGCTCTGTCAGTGGCAGGACAGAGGGTGGCATTTCTGGCTGCTTTAGTGAGACAGTCCTGGGATGTGCACCCCACCCCTGGAGTGTGTTTTATGATGCTTTGGAAACATGCTCCTTGTCCTGTCATCTTATGCTTTGCTTCTCTCTTTTCCTGAGTTCTCTGTGCTTCTCTTTGTGAAACAGGTTGCCAGCTGGAGTTAAACTTGAGGCAGGATTCACAGGGGTATTTTCCAGCCCTTGCCTGGTGGAAATTGGTTGAGGGCAAGGCAGCAAGCTAAGTAGAAACACAGCTGGAGTTTCTCAGGGAAGGTAAGTTCAATGTGAGATGAGGGATCATCTGCTTTCTTACCCCTTCTTCCCCTCTTGCCTAAGGCAGCCCAGAAAGCCCTTCTCCCTGGCAGCTGTGCATAAGGCAGGATTACAAGGAATTTACCTTGGAAGCTCAAGGGCAGGTTTTCTTGTGCTGCCCTCTGAACTGAGGACTGCGAGGCTGTGTTGGAAAGGGGCTGAGATGCGTAGGGAGCAGTGCAGACCACACCTCCTGGCTGGGACCGGCTCTGACCCTCTATTTACAGTGGCAGTGTTCCTTCCCCGCCAGCTTTTTGCTGTGGAATACACTGCTGCTTCCAGGGAAGGGGAGCAACACCGTCCTGCTGCTCCAGGTATTTGGGGACACCTGCAGAGAGACAAAAAGGGGTGGAGGGGAGGGCAGAACGCCTCTCATTTGGGCAAAGAATTGTTTTAGCAGGAAGTCTGGACGAGTTTGAGAGTTGCTCTGTCTCAGCAGAGTTTCTCCCTAGGAATTTTCTGTTCCGACTTCCTGCTTTTGCTTTAAAGCAGCAGAGTGGAGCTCACTGAGTGCAGTGGCATTGTACATCACTGCAAAAAACAATTGTTAGTCCCGTGACAGAGGAAGGAAAATTTATTGATTGGTTTGCAAGAGATGGGGGTGCTTAATTAATTAATGCTTCAGTTTGGATCACTCGAGGTCTTTGCAAATGTCGAATCGAAGAAACGTGCTCTCAGTTCTGATGTGTTTCTGAGAGATGCTTAACTGATTCTAGTGACCTGCTGATTTGGGAAACTGCTGATTTGGAGTAATAGCTGAATATTAGAATGTGTGAGATTGTGATTTTTTTTTAAATTATTTTTTTAAAAGAAATGGATATCTTGAGCTGGTCTGACAAAGGTTTTTCCGCTGCATGCTTTCTGAAGACAACTAGAAATTTTTCTTTAAAAGCATTTGGCAGGAAATTTCCCACTATCTCTCATAAACATAGTTATTCCCCTATTCTCCTCCACCCTCTTTTGTAATCCCACGTCATTGTTCCTGCTGTGGGCTTCTGACTCAGTGACAGACTTTGTCGAAGACAGGACTCTCCCCCCAACCCCACAGTGATTTTACTTTTCCTAGAACAGTTGTACACACTGAACAAAAGCACCTCTCAAACAGCATCTGCTTCCAACTTTGCTTCAAATGCTGTTGCTTGCTTTGATTGCTCTCTGCACTAAGCTGTGCCTGATATGCCAGGAACAGGTGCCCTTCGTGTGCCACTGTTATCCTCCTTTGTGGAGGAGAAGCTCAAGGCTTGTGGCTGCTCAAAACATTCTCTAGTTTCCTGTCTTGTAGAAGTCTGAGGCTTTTAGTACTTTGTTGTGATTGCCCCTTCTGAATGAGAAAAGGAGAGGATATTTCTGGTGTCTTGTACCAGATCCTGGAATACTGGTACATTCAGACAGACCCTTTCTCCTTTTGGGAGGAGGAGTGGTGGTATTTGGATTCAAGACTTTACCAGTGCTGCCCTCAATGATCTGACAGCCAGGCAGTGTCTCTACTCAGGGCATGGACTTCACCCTTTTCCAGTGCATGGGTTACACTGGTATTTCAGGGAAGGTGTTTTGCACTGCATAGCCAACACCTCCTGAGCTCACAGGAAGGAGTGAATTTTTACCTTTACCTTACTCTTGGCAAGCAGATCAAGAGGTGAGAGGTAACCAAGTGTCAGACACCTGTGCATAGGGCAGTTATTTCCTCTCTGGAAGGCAGAGAATGAGTTAATCCTCTTCTTGGAAATTGGCTTCACCCACCTGCCTCGCTCTGTTTGTTGTTCTAACAACATTTGCGGAAAGGTCAAACTGTCCATGCATCCCTCCTGGGCAAAACCAAAACAGCATCAGCTAGAGAGATACTTGTACAGGGAGCTGTGGTGCCTAGAAATCCTATCCATACTCATTCCTATTTAATATTTGCAAACCTTTTTTGTTTTTCAAGTGCATCTTGCAAGTTCAGAGCAGTGAGGTAAAGCTTTTCACGCTGATCCCATCACTAACATGTAGCCTGGAAAATATTATGGGGCTGAGATAGTGGTGTCCAGCTCTCAAAAATATTGGAGGAGAACTTCTTGTGATGAGGAAAATATGCTTGAATTTCTTGCATCCCCCCAGCAGTTGTACCCAGCCCTCTGGGTAAGGAGGTTTCAGGTTCTGCAGAGAACTTGCAGACTTAGCTGGAGGAGAAATCACTGTTTACTACATGTATTCAGTGAACAATGTGAATGTTTTACCAAAAAGAAGTTTTTCCTTTGAAAGGGGAAAGGAGAAAAGGATTGAGCAGTCTGATGTTGTGGTTTGATATTTTATCTGTGCATGCTGGGGGAGCAATCTGAGGACAACATAAGGCTATGAATTTTTGTTTGTGTGAGGCTGATTTCAAGACCAAGGATCTTGATCAATAAAGGTGAGGCTCTTGCACACTTCTGTGGGCTCACACCTGTGGTACTGCAGGTGAGATGGCATTGTCACAGGATTTTCAACCTTTGTACACAGAGGGCACTGAAGTGGCTGAGGAAAACTTATAGCTGGCCAGGAGGGACTTGTGCTCGAGTCAGTGGGTGGCTGTTGGGAAATTTAATAAAGAAATGGCAAAACAAGATTGAGAATCACCTGCAGGAAGCCATGGACACTTTTCTTGTTCAGCATCCTGGGGCTGGGTGGCAGAAAGCTCATCCTCCATGAAGCAACACCAAATGTTTCTCTCTCTTACAACAGAGGTGAAAACTACTCAGAAGAAGCCTAGAGAATGTGACTGACTTAAACAGTGACTCTGCTGGGTGAGGGTGCATATGTAACAGCAGCCCAGGAGGGATCCTGCTGTGGCCAGAAAAGGTGTGAGGCTGTCATGGAGAGATTCAGCTTCTTATTGGAGAGGAAAATCTTTGTTCTGGTATGACATAGGCAGCTGGAATCTGAGGGCTCAAAGGAAGAACCGAGTGGATTTCAGTACCCATGATGGCCATGACATTTGTGGGTAGGAGCCTGGCCTTTGGCTGTTGGAGTACCAAGTCCAGTTCATTAGACTTTTTACTGGTGAAAATGCAGCAAATGTTGTGGTCCTTTGGGTTGAAGATTCCATGTACTTTGAGGGGGGGGGGGTCTGCAGATGTGAGAGTAGCCTCTATTCATGCTGAGGAACAGGCTGAACCAGCCCTGTGTCTCCCACAGCAGCTAATGGCTGATACTCTCATCCTCCCAGCATAAAAATGGGATGATACTCTCCTAGGACACTCTTTTAGCTATTTGTGGAAAAGAAAATTTTCTCCAAACCAGCTATTTTTTGTAATAGTCCTTCACTGACAAACTCAGAGCAGAACAAAACAGCCACTTCTGCAGTTCATGAGTGCCTGTGACATTCCCAACATCTCATGTCAGTGAGATGACACACTTGAAGGGTTTGTAGAGAAGTGCTTCCTCCTGTTTGATGTGCAAATGCCATCACCAGCTTAATCTGAGGCTCCTGGATCTTTTCTTAAAGGAGGCAGTGACTGAGGACAATTCTTCACCATCTCTGCCATTCAGGAATTGGTTACACAGGCAACTCCACAATGCCCAGATTTTAGCATTTGAAACTTTGTGTATCCTTTAGAATCTTTTATCCATTTATTAAACAAAAGGCTGTTTCTGCATAATTTTGCCTTAGACATACTTCAAGAGCACAGGTGAAATGTGTCTGGCCCTCCAGCAGCAGAGGACTGAGGTGTGCCTTCTTTCATCCTGAATTTTTGTCTGCAGGACACCAAGTGTGGTTGCATTCCTGAGGGCTGGGAAAGAGCCTCGTGTACCTGGTGCCTCTGCTGCTTGCAGGGTGTGAAAGGAGCCTCCTCAGCAGCCTTTCTCCTCATGTGTCCCTGCTGAGCTGCAGCAGCTGAGGTCCTTTTTAGCTCAATAACACCTTGCTGTTCAGTAAAAGGGCCCAGCAGAAGGGTGCTGAACCCTGGTTGTTGTCTCTGGTACAACCTGCTCTGCATGCAAGTGCTCCCTTCTCTAAAGGGGCAGGAGGGAGTTGCCACTCATGTTCCATTTAACGAGCTGAGGATCTGCCCTGGATTTATGCAATTTCCTGAAGAGCTTTAAATGCCAGATTAGGTTTGGATCTTGTCTTCCTTATGGGGCATTCCTACCTGCCTCAACAACCCCTGGAAAAGAGGAGTAGAAGAGAGCAGGGATCTCCTTAGCCTGGGCTCTCAGTGCTCAGATTTTACTTTGAATCAAAAATGATCCAGCATATCTGATGTCAAGTGCCAAATTCTCTGTCTTCTATCCTCTTTTTTCCTACGTCTGGGCTGGCAAATAAAGTTTCTTTGCCTCCTGCCTACCTGCCTGGTCTGTAGGTATCCCCCACAGAGCCCATATTCTGTTGTCAACATACTTGGTGTTAGGCATGATCTAATTTCTGATTGATAAACTCCAAGCAGCATCTACCTCCAACTTCACAGCACTGTTAGTGCTGTTCAGCTAATGCTGCAGTATATAAGATTAATCCTTATGTGATGTAATGCTCTGTTCTGTCTCTTTAAGTAAAAGTTTCAGGAAATTTGTTAGCCTTTATAAAGTAAAGGAATTCATGAAAATGACTCCTTAAAAACAGCTTGTTTTTAAACGAGCTGTTGTTTTTTGTCATGTCTTATTTCAGGCATGCTCTTTGTTTTCTGAGGAATCAGCTGTGTGCTAGTTACACTGACAGATCCAAGACCATTAGCTGTTTATGGAAAAAATGTGGTTTGGATTTTATTTTTAATTGCTGAGAATTAACTCTTGGCCCAAATATTATTAGAGGAAAAACTGATGCTTTCTCTCTCCATTCCCAAAGCAAAACAACCCAGCAAAGCCAAAAGCCCAATTAGTAGGAGAGGTTCCAGTGCAAACACTTTCCCTCACTGTTTGCTGTGCCAGTGCTGTGCCAATGTGACAGAGCTGCAAAATGCCACTAGCAGGCGATGCCAAAGCTGGGGAGCAGCACGAGGGTGTGATGGAGGATTTGTGGCAATTTCTGAGGTGAAGGATGTTGTTTTGGGATGCTGTAGATACCTATCTGTGTTGCAGACTGCTTATGTTGATAGTTGTTGGCACAGTGGGTGGTTTCTGTTGTGCTGTTGAATCGGGAAGCATGGGTGAGTGCAGATTTAACAAGTTTATTTGTTCACCTCTTGAAATGGAAAAAGAGAACCATTACCACTCTGGGGTTGCTTGGTGATAAGAGCATAGAGTCTGAATCAAACAGCTTTCCCCATGGCAAGATTTTTTTAGCAAAGATCAAGAAGTTGATAATGAAGTTGATAATTCCTCTTTGATGAGCTTTGGGGAGGGAAATAGTGAATTGCAGCAGAGCCTCTTTTTAAGTTGCTCTTCAGAATGATGGAGGCTCTGGAACCTGCCGGTGTTTCTGGGCTATACCTCGGTATCCTACTGGCATATCCCACGATGAAGTCATCCAAGATAGGGCAGCAGGGGTTAGCTCAGGGCTAACAGGCTGGGCTATTCCCCTGCTGAATAAACAACACAAAGGTTCCTGGATTTGTTCCTGTTTCCTTAAAGGGATACAGTCAAGTGCAGGCAATTAAAAGAGAGAGAGTAAAGTGTAGCTCTAGATATGAACACCTGATTTCAGGCTTTCTGCCCAGGGTGTGTGTGGGTTTCTTAGGTTTTTTTAAAGAAAAAAACTTTCACAAAACAATTGATGTTTTTCTCATTTTTCAGTGTATTTCTTTTCCTGCCATTCCCTTTGGGAAGGGAGAACCCAACAACCACCCAAACAAATTCCAAACAACGGAAACAAATTTCCTAGAGAAGGGAAAGAGCAAAATTAATTTTGAACAAAGTACACTAGAGAAATAACTACTTTGTTTTTGCCCTTTTCCCAGCCTTTTCAGGCTGAGCCTTGGCAGAGCCTTTAAAAATAATTTTCATCCAGTGAGTACCCAGTTCCTTTGAGCAGCTTTTGGAAATTCAGGATCTGTGACAAGCTGGCTTGTCCCAGCAGTCAGTGTCTTTCCCTGGCAAGATCTCTGCTCTGCCTTCACCTGGTCAGTTTTGTATGGCTGGGATTTTTGTCAGTGCATATGTACTTTTTGCCTGCAACTAGGATAATAACTGTAAATACCTATATTTGATCACTGAATCTCACAGTGATATAAAATCTGGGATTTGTAGATGTGACCATGACCTACAACGAGCACTTTTTATAGCAATTGCTAGCTTTCAAAACCTTGGGAGCAAAAGGTAGGTAGAACAAACAGAGCAAGTGGCATATGTTTGATATAAAATGGTATAAGGACCTGTAAAGTTTTTATTGCCCTTTTCTTGTAAAACTTACCTGTTGCTCACCTGCTCCTGGGTGATACTTCCATTCAATGACCAAGCAACAAATGCTTTGGTGCATCTTGGCCTGCTTTTGTTATGCATTTGTAATGTGCTGGAGCAACAGCCTTCTGCTGCAGTGACCCCTCACCCAGCCCTTCATCTCCTCTGTGTAATATCTTCTCATGTATAGGATCAAACCTGTTTCATCCAGCATATACACCAGGAGTGTGATCACTGTGTGCCCAAACACCTGGTCAAATCCTTCCTTTGAAGTTTTAAGACTTCTTTTTCGGCATCAGGAGTAGAAAGGAAAGGGTGTGTGTTCTTCTGATTTGTTTAAATAAATGGCTTAAATATTTAGCTTTAGTATGGGGGTGGTTTTGTTGTTTCTAATAATATTGTCTTAGGCAGAGATACAGGAGGATGTCTTTTGGGAAATCTACCAGCAAGTATCTGAGCACTTCAGTTTGTGGTACACCTATAATGATTCTTCTTTGATTTTCCCTTCTGCCACTGTCACCAAAAACTCAGTGGTACAGGAAAGCTTTCCCTTATAGGTTCCCTCTACAGGACCCAAACACTGGCCTTGTTCTGTAACCCTGGGTAAGCCACTCAGCCAGTTGTGCTTAGTTTTTCCCTCCTTCATTAACTGTTGGTTCATTGTCTTGCACTGGGGAGGACTGCTAGGAATGCAGTGTATTCAGTGCATGCACAATGCACTGCAGTGACTAGGGTCATCTAAGGACCAGCTGTGGAAATTTGGCTGCACTCCTCACTTTCCTTTCCTCCTTCTCATGGGGCTGCGGAAAAAACAAAAAAAACCCAACACCCCAAAGTTGTCATGTGCACATGGTGGTCAGGGTCACCTAGATAAGGGCTTGGCTGTTGATAGCATTTTATCCGTGACTTTCCTGTGCCTCTTTAACACTGCTTACAGTACAAGAGAAGTTTTTTGAGGCAATAAATTGGGAATGATGACCTTGTAGTGCTACCTTGAAAGTAGTAGTACCTCCCCTTTCCAGGAAAAGCAACTTGTGTCTGTTCTTTCTGTTTGTTGATATTTGCAGTTTCTGTGTTCAAATTTTTCATTCTTCAGCTTCGAGGCTTTGAAACTATTTGGATGCTTGAGTTTCACATGCAATTATCAGTCCCCAGATATTGAGTCCTAAAGTGCCAGCTGTCACAAGCATCAGGAAACAAACTGGAGGAGCTGACAGTCTATAGGCATAGGCAGGTGACGTGACTTACCCATGGCCATATGGCCAGCTGAGTCAGGATTAAAATTCAAGTCTTATGATTTTCCTAAACAGTGCCAAGCCCGTGGGAGCCAGCTGACTTTCTGCCACAGCTTTGCAGAGGACAAAACTCAGTTAATGCCTTAGGTAGTTAAAATAGTCATGTAAGACTGGTCTGAGTTTCCTCAGTGTAGAAACACAGGAGCTGGTGCTAGCTGTCTTTATGACAGGCAATTTCCTGTTCTGTGCTGTGTCTGAGAAGACCTGTGTTTGCTTTCCAGGCTCTGGGAAAGTTGTCTTCTTGCAGGAGCAGGTGAATTTTTGCTTGCTAAGCCCCAGCACATACTATGGCAGGAGTTACCTGGTATAATCCATAGCTCTGTATCTGGTATTTTGAGGTGCTGGACACTGCCCAAACCTGGACTGTGCAGTATCAGAGCTGACCTTGAGCACAGGCAGCCAAACCTGTGGGGTGGGGGAAGACAAGGCTCAATGTTCAAGAAGAACATTGCTGCCCAGGGCAATTGGAGCCTTCTGGATCCCTGGCACTCCCATCTTCCCATTACATCTCCCAGGTCCTGGGAGAGGAGGTTTTGGTCTCCAGCACAGTTCCCAGAGGTGAAGGGCTTGTTTGAAGTTAGCACTCCATCTCTCATGGAGTTGATGCTGTGTACCCAGAAAACTGGAATAGTCCCACAAAGCTTCATCAGCACCCACTGGCTGCAGCAGGCACCCTGGTTCTATCAGCATGTTTGTGGGAACAGTGAATGTTTTCACACAGTTTCAAAGGGAGGCTGGACAAGTGTCTTGGAAGATAGGGAAGGAACCACATGGCACAGGAACTGGCCCAGGCTGATGGTGGCTGTTAGTTGGCAGATGTCTCCAGGGAAGTCTTCTCTTTGCTTGCCCTGCTGTAACTCTTCCTTCACCAGCCATTCACAGCCACTGTTGAGGGCAGGATGCTGGGCTAGACCAACTCTGCTGTGATCCATTGCACACCTTTTTGTAATAGAAATCAACAGCTCAAGATGCAGAGATTGTCCTGGCTCCAGGTTAGGTGTGGAATTTGATTCTTACTGGTGCTGACTTTTTCCTGCCAGAAGGGACCTGGAAAACCTAATCCTGACAAGAAGTTTTGGTAACAACCACTGGCTTTGTCACTGGAGGTGGCTTGACTTCATCTCTCTGGCACAACCTGGCAGGTTTGCCTGACCAAAAGCCTTAGCTGCCTGCACATATCTTCTCTGCCTTTGCCCCTTGTGTTAGGAAACCATGACTCTTCCCAAGCTGATCTTTCTGCACTTAAGCCAGCTCTGCTTGCCTCACTTTTGGATACCAGTCCTCAGTTCTGGTACTCCAATGACCTCAGTCTCTTTCAAAGTGGTCCTTCTGTGATGTTGTGCATGATGCTGATGAAGCTGCTGCCCCAGTCCTTTGCAGTGATGATCTGGAACTAGGGAAGGTGTGACAGCACTTGTTAGACTGAGATCTGCTTTGTGCCCCACCTGCACCATGCAGTGCCCTCACGAACAGGGACAGAGAGGAAGAATTTCTCAGTCACAAGCTTCTGGGAGAGAAGTCCATCAGAGCTGCAATGCATTTTGCTTCCTGGGGCTCTCTCTTATTTGCTGCTTTGTTCCTCTACAAGTGCTGTCTCACCATTGAAAAAGCCATGTCTGGCTTGAAGCCACTTGAAGCAGCTTGGACAAGAGACTTCCTGCTCTGAACACTGAATTAACGGGCTTGGTCTTTTACACGAGTGAAATCCTTTCAGACTTTTGTCCACGTCAGGCTCCCATGTCAGCTCTTCTAATTAAGAGGCTTTTAACTCAGCCAGTGTTTGGGAGCTACAGTGCAGCTGGGCTTTTGATAAAATGAGGAAATGCTAGAGGTAGGGATGTAATGGGTTGGATTTCAGCTTCAAAAAAATGTCTCTGAGAGAGAACAGAACATCCTCCTTGCACCACCTTTTGTTTGCTGCAGCTGGAGAGCCGTCAGCTGTGTGGGCTGCTCTGGAACTGATGAAGCTGATAATAAGAAAGTAAGGTCATCTTTACTTCTGGGGTCCTCAGTGTCTCTTAGGCAGCTAGAGGGATGTTTTAGAAAACTTTGCTTACTTGTGCCTTTTCTTATTCTGGCTATCTTCTACAATTCTGTCACAGCTCTTGCTTCGAAATCCCTTTTGCTTTCCACCCCTGCTGCTGTCTGGAACAGGGTGCTGCTTGTGCTGAGGCTGTATTTTTGCAAAAGGAATGGGTCTGGAAAAAACCTTCAGGAAGGTGGACTGTAGCAGCCAGTAATTATCATTCACCAGTGTGGCTGTTATTCCTCACCATATTCACCTGTAAAATCTAGGAGGCATAAGATATTTGGGTCCTTTTTGTTTTTCTTTCAAGGCCAGCTTTGCCACTTCTACTTGCCCATAAGAAGTAAGCTGGTGCTCTGACTTCTTTACTACTTACACACGTAGAGATGTGCCATCACAAGCAAGCTGACTGTCCAGCTAATGTATAGAATCTTTAGTCTCCAAATTTTGCCATGTTGGCTCCGTAATGCAAAAAATGCTTGCTAGGAGGGTTTGTTTGAGAAAGAGCAAAAGAGAAAAACATGGTCTGCCTCCTTATTTTTTATGCTTTCTCCCTTTCCTTCCTCTGCTGTGTTCCCCAAAGCTTGGGTCCAACTCTGTGTCCATTGCTTGCCAGGGATGTTTACTTGACTAGAAACATATTAGTTCCCATTTATAGGTAGCTTTCTGCAGAGTTTAGTGTCACTTGAGCAGATACTTATTTGAAACAGAGGTGCCCTGGAAAAATACTGATTTGAAAGGGGGAATGAAGCGTTCTGCTTGTTCTGTGAAGCAGAACCACCCGCTGGCTCACGGAGAGCAGGAATAGACGGAGTCACAGAGCGTGGGGCATAATTGCCTTCTCCTTTTGTGTCAGCTCCCTATCGTTCTCACATGTGACATTCTTCCTGGCCATCGTGCTCTTTATCCTCCCATTGTACCAAGAGTGCAAACAGAATTAGTTTGTTTGTTATCGTGGCATCTGTACGTGGCTTTTAATTTCTTGGAGGTTAAAAAAACGCAAGCAACCCAACCCTCAAGCCCTCTTTGTCCAGCACTGTTTAAAGCTGCTCTCAGCCTGCTTGCACAGCTCACTTCTGCCCTGCAATGCAGAAAACAAGTCTGCAGACGGAGAAATATAAAGCAATCAGTGCAGCAAGGCTTCAAAAATGTGGTGTTGCTGAAGAGGAGCTGTCTGGAGAAGGTGTCTGATTCCATGAGATCAGTAAGTCAGAAGGTGGCTTGGTGTAGGGATGCACTGTGGGCATTTTTACAGTCACAGTGCTAAGCTAAAATGGGCACTCCCTTTCTTTTTTGCTTTAGGTACTTGTAAGTGATGGGAAATATTTTCTTTGGCCTCTGAAATGTCTCCACAGTTTTGTGGTTTCCTTCCTATAAAGGTGAATGTTTCAGATTAAAATTCTGCTTGGCAGCTCATGAGTTCTCAAAACAGAGGCTTGAAGGCAAGAGGTCAGGAGTGCCCAGCTTATTAAATTTTTCCCAGTGTAGGAATTATCTGACCTTTCTTTGTACTGTAACAGTATTAGGAAAAAAAAAAAAAAAACATGAAAAAGATGGAGTTACTATTTGGAAAGTGTTAACAAGAAAATGTCAGAGGTGGAAGGCCAGACAGAGGACCTGGCTGGGAGAGGGCTGAGAGTGACATTTATTCTTCTCGTTCTTCTGTCACTTGCACAGATCATCCTCCTATCTCATCCTCTCATCCTGCTCTGGGTTTTTGCAGTTTTAATGCAGGTTTGGTGCTCAAAGGTGTGGTGCAGAAAAGCAACAAGAGAAGGAAAAGTACGTGTTATTGCTGGAGGGACCGAGACCAGAGAGGAGCAGCTCGCAGCGTTTGAGCCCCATCTTAGCTGATGTGGGACTATCACTGTGCTTCCATGCAGATTTACTTGTGTGCTTTAATGTTCCCTTCCCACCCTCTTGTCTCCACTGAAACCTTCCCTTGGCAGCTGGCTTTCACCAGCAAGGAGCTCAGACTGCACTGTGGGTCTGAGGCAGAGGAGGAGAGATGGCAGCAGAGCCCCCCTCCTGCTGGGTGCAGGGTGGAGGGTTGCTGTAGCACACCCATGTTGTGTACAGGGTTTACCTATGTGTGGTGTGTGCCTCTGACACAAACTCCTTTCCCCCCTCTGCTCAGTTCATAGAACCATGGAATACTTTGGGTTGGAGGGGACTTCAAAGGTTATTTTGTCCAGATACGGATGCTGAATGCTGTTCTTCCAACCATCGAGGCATTTAACTATATCGTGTGTGGGTTGGAAGTCGAGGGTCATGTTTGACTGGGTGTTCTCTGTTTCCTGCTCCACAGCTCTTCTGTTTGGCCCTGCCCAGGGGAAAAAGACTTTGAGAAGATGGAGAACCAGAGTGGAGTGCTCTTGGGATATGTCCGCTGGGAAGGGAAAGAGGAAGGGGTTGAGGAGGATGGGGTGGCTCCTCGTGTTTCTCCTCCCAGCCAAATGAGCAGACTGGAAGATGTGCAGGTGGAGATGCTTGAGAAGGCAAGGGAGCTCTTCCAGCTGTGTGACAAGGATGAGAAGGGTTTTATCACCAAGGTGGACATGCAGGTGAGGGAAAAAAATTCTTCCTCTGTCCTGGGAGGATCTGTAAAGTCATGGGTGACAAAACAGGGGACAGTGTGGCATGCCTCCACTCTTGGCAAGTGTGGGTGTGCATGTGGCCTCTGTCTTATTTAGATTTCTAAGAACCAAACTCTGGCACAGACAGTTGCTAGGAAATAAAACTTCCAGGAGGGCCTCACACCTCCAGGGAATTCCTGAGACAAATGGGACTGCAATTCAAAATTTTTAAGGAACGCATAAAATAAGAAGAGTTATGACTGTTCTTACAAATATCAAGCATGCAGTGGATGGGAAATCTGGAGGGGAAAAAATCTTTGTTCTATTTAAAAAAAACCCAAAACAAGCCCCCCAAAAAACCTACACAATGAACAATCCATCAACCTCTCAAAAAAAAAGTTGAGACACAAAGTTACACAATCACAGCTAAAGCCTAATCCAAAAACTCACCTTAGACCTGAACTATAACTTTGCTCTACAATTATGTGTTTTGCTGCTTTCTGTTACAAAAGTACTTGTTAACAAATTCCCTGTGGTTCTTAGTGACTCTTGTTTTAAAGGTTTATCAGAAAGGTTACATGTGGATTGTTTTTCTCCAGCCCCATCTCTCCCCACATCTATAAATAACACTTGATAGGTTCATGCCACTTTGAATATTGACTCACTATGCTTTGGGTTGTGTGATGCCTAATTTTTATAGTTATATTAATAAATTTTTATCAAGTTTTTATGTAAAGCTGCATGTTTAATGCATTGATGGTTATGAGGTTTTAGCCTACACCCCTTTGTTATTTGTTTCTTTGGGTGCCACTCCACACTGGGTGCTCTGGATGTGCATTATGAAGGGGAATTGTTTTGCTCCTTGTCCATGGGAGTAGTGATACAGTCCCAGCAGGCAGAAGGTGACAGAGGAAAGCTAACTCATTGTTATGGACTGAACATTTCCTTTAGGATCTGCAAGAGCTTGAAACTGAATCCAGATACCCACAGGTCTGACCTCCCTCCCTGGCCAAGGAGATGGAGCTGGTACCTGCTGTGCCCAGAGCTCTCCTGGGAGCAGCAGTGGTCACAGGAGACTGGCAGTGCCACCTCTGAGCAGGAATGGAGGGAGGCAGGCAGTGAGCTAGAGACAGTGGTTCTGTAGTGGGGGAGGAAGCAGGCTGAGCTTTCTCCAAACAAAATAACCTGAAATTCCCTCTCTGAAGTCCTGGTTGAATAATCCAGTAATGCAAAAAGTCAACATACCAATGACTCCAGACAGGTGTTTGTGTCATCACTCAGCTCTACTGCACCCTGGGCAGGATGCAGTGCTGAAAGGGCACATTGCTGTGGGCCAGGGCTGAGGATGGCAGGGACAGTCACAAGGAAGATTGAGCTATGCCTCAAGTTTGTTCGTTCTTTTGTCTTTGCAGCGGCTCCAGAGTGAACTCCCCCTAACCCCTGAGCAGCTGGAGACTGTTTTTGACAGCTTGGAACAGAATAATAAAGGATACCTGACACCTGTGGAGTTCAGCATGGGTCTAGGTAAGGACTGCACAGAGGCAGGAAAAACCCCACCTGTGACAGGATGATTTTTGTTGGTAAGAAAGAAAGAGCAGTGCTTCTGCTGAAGCTGCACCAGCTGTGCAGAACAATGCCCCATGCTCATGTGAGCATCATTGGAGAGGGTGGGTGTGTATCCCCCTCCTGGAGGCTTTGTGCTGCCTTCTCCCACAGCTGTTACCTGCCTAGCTGGTAGAGCCAGCCACAGAACATCTCCTACCAGAGGGTACATGCTGCAAACTGTGCCTGGCTATCTGATTGGAAAGTTGTTCATCTGCATGGAAATATGTCCCTTGGCAATGTCCTCAGCTGGTACCAGTGCTGTTCAAGGGCATTACTAGGAGTTTTGTTGGTAGGCTACAACACTGGCAAATAAGCCTTTGTTGCCTTCTTACTGCTGTCTTTTCCAAACACTAGGAGAATGCTAATCCTTGACCACAGTCCTCACCCAGCAGCACAGGTGCTCATCTGCCTTGTCAGCTCTCAGAAAATTTGCACCTCTCAGCACCTTCCTTGGACATGCAGAGGTGTTAAGTGGATCAGGTCAAAGCAAGTGTATGTAGGTAGTCTAGGGTTTTCAGAAGTGATGGAAGAGTCTCCTGAATTTTGCTGTCCTGGTTGCTCAGGTTGTGTTTGCTCCTGGCTTTCTCCCAACTTGGGAGGGAGGGTTTTTTAATGCTGCAATTTGAATGGTCAGAAACAGCCACCGTGAGAGGAGAAGTTGCAAAGATTTCCTTTAAATAAACCCAGTAAGCTGTGTCTTGGGCCAGCCTGTACAGGGACTGTTTTATTCCACTGAGTGCCTGTTGACTACACCTGTTCCTGCCCTGTGCCTCTGTCCTTGTTGTCTGGCTCCACTTCTTTGGCAGAAACAGGAGTCCTGTTGGGAGTGGGGGCTTTCCAGTTCAGCACTACCTGTAGCAGGTGAATGGGCACCATTTGGGCACATTGGCATCCACGGTGCCCTCCGTGTTGTGACTTGGTTACTCCCAAATCTCGTTGTATGAGGCATTTGTCCCATGGGCATCATGAGGGCATCTGCCTCAGTGCCATTGCTGGGAGAGGTAGGCAAGTTTTCTCTTTGTGTCAGGTACCACCCTGTGTTGGCAGTCTGGCTCCATGGCACTTGCTGCAGTCTAGGCAAAGCACTTAATTTCTGCATTTCTTTTCTTTATGGTTATTCTTTGTGTTTGGCATCACTGAAATCTTTTTCAGACTTTGCTCCTAACTCAAGAGTTTGGCCTGACTGTCTTTCTTATGGGGTGTGCAGGGGGAAATCAAGGGAAAGCAGTTCAAGCTGCAATCAAGTCTGCTTCTTGAGAGGGCTCCTTGCTCCTTCTAGGATATCAAAACAATCTTCAAATCATTCTCGACCTCAATTTTCCCATCTCCATCTCAATTTTCCCATCTGTAAAAGAGAAATAATGAGACATAATGACTCTTTCTCAAAAGTAGACATCAAAAGTGCCTAATCTTTCTCCTTAATTAACTGTCTGATCATCAGGTTTTAACTAAATAGGGCCTGGATCTCCATATTGCAAGTTTTTTTTACAGCACTTTTTAAGAGTGGGAGAGAAGCAGCTAAATTCTGGATTTATGGAGGGAATAAGAGGTAAAGTTGAGTCCTTTGAAGTATAAAAACAACGGATATTTTTCCCTTAGAGTAACTTCATGTTCTCATCTATGCTCTGTGAACATTCTTGACTCCTGGTCTCATAGCTGGGGTGTAATTTCTGCCTTTTGAACGAAGCAGCTGTATTTTGGAAAGGAAGAGTAGCTGCTGCTGAAGGCCTGACCTCTGTATTCAGATGAGGGGCTGTGTTTTGCATAGGATTGCTCGGTTAGTTTCTTTGAGAAGGATTTGTTCCCAGCACCCGTATTTGTCACATGCCTTGCATAGCAGGAGGTTCCCGTGGCATTCTCAGCACGAAACAGAATCCCGCTAGCTGGAAGCCCTCCGGACGTGGGCCGGGGCAGGAGGAGGTGCTTAGAGGGCGAGTTCATTTTGCTCTGCACAATCCTAGCAGGAGGCAGTCCTCCTTGCGAGGGCTGGGCTCAGGACAGAGGTGGCCCGTGAGGAGGGAGGGCCGCTGAGCCCCTCCTCTCCCGTTTTTAAGCCGAGGAGCGGCAGCATGGTGCAGTCCGGGGATGCGGCGGGAGCGCGGAGCGCCGCGCTGCGAGCGCAGGGAGCTCCGGGCGCGCTTCCCAGCCGGCAGCCCGAGGCCGTGGGTGCTGGCACATCATCATCACACACGATGTGAGCCGAGCCCCGGCTGCCTGGGCTGGGCTGGGCCGGGCTGGCGGCCAGTTTCGGTCCCGGCACTGCGGAGCGGCCACTGACATCGCTCGGGACGTCAGAACGGAGGCACTTCACTGACCGGAGCTGCATCCTGCGCCGGCAGCATGCACGAGGCTTCTCGGGGAGCTCTGTCAGGCTGCCATGTGCACAGCAGCCTACTCAGTGACATCCAGTTTGACTTTGTTTATTCTTCTTCTCTTCACCTGCCTCCAGGAAAGTTGATAGGGATTGAATTGTGTCAAGGGGCTGGGAGAATGGATCACTCCAGACACGAGGAGACCTTCGAGTCAGGCTGGTCAGATGACTTGGACCCTGCGGATGATGATGATGAAGAGAAACGATTCTGTTCCATGATGGAGCAGCTTGGAGCAGCCCAGTTGTTTGAAGAGTAAGTAGGGGAGTCATATGGCATTGCTTCTACCCTGTTTTGATCTTGCAGTACCAAAACTTCAAAGTACCAGAAAAGACCAAAGAGGTGAACTGAGCTGCTTGCTCTCTGAAGCACTGCTTGGGCTCTCTGCACTGCTGCCTTGGGTTTCATATGCTTGGTAGCAAATGCAGCGTGGTCTGGGTTTCCTCATCAGGTACCAATTACTTTTAGCTCAGTGCTTTTCAGAGTTTCCCAAATTCAAGTTCATAACACAGCTGTGAAATGGAACAGCTGGTGGCATACAAGTCCAGCACAGGCAGCAAATGAAAAGAAGCCATGTGAAGGTTAGATGAGGTAAGGAGGATGACTGTGTTCTCTGTTCCAAAATGGTGTGTGACTGTTCACATATTTTTAGACAATCAGTTCTAAGAGTCTCTGTGAAGGATCTGTGCTCAAGGAGCTGCTTGGGACTGTGCTGACCTTGAAGAGTGTGAAAGGCTAAACTGGGCAAATGGGTGCTCCTGTGAGTTTTGAAACTTGCTACTAATGCCCTTGCACGTAGCTCCAGTAGAGTCTGCAGGCCCCAGTGTCATCCAGCCTTTTTTTAGGATTTCCAACAAGAGGCATTAGGCATAACTGGTTCTTACTGATGCACACCTGCAGAGCCTGGGGTGCCCACCTGAATCTGTGGCTGTCCTTTTCAGGCTTTGTACTCCAACTGTGTTGCCATTTTGCAAGGAGAAGTCCAGGTTAGGGAAGGAGGTGGACAGGATTGGAGACAGAAGCTGAGTGATGGAGTTTGCTGCTTTCAGAGGCACATCTGTCACAAAACAGACTTTTTTCTTCCTTATTTTCATTGTGATCCAAAGCACCTGCATGTTTTAGTGATAAACAACTTCTGTCTGGAAAAAATTCTGGAAAGCTGTTAGGCTTCAAACAACAGGATGACACTGTGAAAGGCCATATTACTGTTCTGGGAAAACACTCTCTACTGTTTATAACTCTGCTTTGAGAAGCAGGAGTCCAAAGTGGAATTATCTTGTGTTTTATTTTGACCACTTACTGGCAGTTTTATGCAACGAGTTTAGTAGCTACTACATGTCACATCTTTGTGCCAAAACAGCTGTTGTAAAGCAGTAATACCAAACAGAAGCTAATTGGGGTGAGAGCAGGAATCTGAAAAATTTTCACTGCTTTCTGTAGAAAGAAATAGTTTCATTTCTTAACAGGACTCAATATGTTCTTTTATTTCAAATATTAAGATCTGATGAAGTATTCTAACTTCTTAAACTTGTGGCAGAAGAAGAAGGCTATCATGCAGTACTGTCAGAGGAAATCCAAAAGCTTTTTGGTTGGTTTGTTTTACTTGTGTGTTTCCCCAAGGAATACTAAGGGAGACAAATACTTAGGCAAAGAAAAATAGCTATTTGGATAGTGACTATAGGTATATTATTCTGTATCTTTCAAGGCAGTTTTTCCATGATTTAAAAAAAAAATTAGAAAAGCTCTTCCCTAAAAAGAAAGATGAAGTGAAGACACTGGGAATGAAGTTTAGAAGTGCTATGAATTAAATGTCAAAAAAGTGTAACCATTATTGCAGGTTCAGAAAAAGATGTCTTTGGTTTTCCAGGACTTCCTCTGTTGTTATCCTGATGTGACACTTGAACAAATTTGCCTATTTTTTTATGCCTCGGTTTCCAAACCTGTAAAAAAAAAAAAGGAGGACTGTAGCAGCCACCAGTAGAGTCTGAGTGTAAGAAAAACACCAATGATGTGTGATGTGTGCTAAACTTTGTGTGCTGTAACAGTTTGACCATAACACGCAGAAAATTTGCTGAATATTCATTTCTCCAAGTCTTGATGTAGACACCAAATGTGTTATCGATGAATACTTGGAAAAGCAATCATTCCATGTTTGCTTCCTAGATTATTTTTTCCCTTCTTGCAGATGACTTCCTTTATTTTGACCTCACAATAGATCCCACTCCACGTGCATGCTCTGTCACTGTCCAATTTCCCTCTCTGCTGTAATGGTGTAACAGAGATCATCACAGGAGAATGGCAGTTTGTCCTGAGTGCATGCTGGAGCTGGAATAACAGTCCATAAGATGACACCATAAGTAACTCTCCTGCTTTCCTTCTCTCCTGTATGCTTGCTGCAGCCCACATGAGATTCGGGAGCTCTGGGCTCGCCTACGAAAGGAGCGTCCAGAGCTCTTATCCAATTTTGAAGAGTTTCTGTTGCGTGTTTCATCATACATAAAGGAGGTGAATCATGAGAAGGAGTCTATGGAACAAGCATTGAAGAGGTAAGGAAAACATGGCCATTTGCTGCCAGGAGCAAAGCTGATGCTTGGATCCTGCCTCAGATGCAAGGAGAGGCAGGATGCACCAGTAAAAAAGATATTTCTTGCTGTAATAAAATTACTCTATCTTGGTCTGTTCCCATGGGTTTTCTCTGCAGCAGTGCTCACCCATAACATTCATTCTGGTTAAAATTCCACTCAGTGCCACACAGCTGTTAGTAGGAATCTGTTTCCACCCTCCTCTTTCCTTTCTGTACTCTTTTTCTCTCTTGACCTGTGTGCACCTGTGTTTTGTAGGAAGGAGTCAGATCATGATCGAGAAGTCAGGTGCCTTTATGAAGAAATGGAGCAACAGATCAAAGCAGAAAGGGAGAAGCTGGTCTGCCAGGTATTTTATCTCTCTCTTGGCTTGAAGGCAACCTTCCTTTGTTCTGAAGTAGAGGTGGTGGCTCGTCTGGCCAAGGAACAGCTCTGTGCTGGGTGTTGTGCACAGCTGTGTGTCTTCACCTCTGCAGGAAGCGCTGAGGCATGACAGGAGTAACCTGCTCCAGAAGGAACTGCACAACAAAGAGCAGGAGCTGGAGAAAATCCTCTACCGCCAGAAGAAGGTAATGGGATCCAAATCCTTTCTAACAAGGCACATCCCCCTTTGCTGTCTTTCTGCTCAGGCATTTTCTGATGGAAAATGGTGTTCAGCTGCTGAGGGTTTGGCACTAGATAATTTGGCTCTAGCTAGTGAAGTCCTCTCCTGTCTCTGAAGGTGTTGAGATGGCTTGTCAAATAATTGGTTTGTCTTCAGCTGTAATGCTGTTCTGTGAATGTTTTGTTCATGCATTTTCTTATCTGCTTTGTGTTCTCTTGGCACAATCTTCCTATCAGTTGAACAGTGCTGGCAAGGAAGATGGGGTAAAATTTTGAAAGTTATGAGTTTGAAACTTTTTGTGGTATGTAAGGAAGAAATGTATGGACATAAAAGAGCCAGATTTCTCTAGCTTTTGTATTCTGGCTACTCCAAAATGACCCGGAGTGAACAGTTCTGTGACACTTAGAGAGGTATGTATTGTATACTTGCATTTGGGCACTTGATGACATGCTGATTAATCAGTCACATAAAAGATCAAAGCACAAGCTTCCCTTTAGCCTGCTGTCCCCAGCATGGACATTTGTGTAGGATGGTCCATTCCAGATGTCTTTTTCCTTGGTGTCTCAAGAACTGAGATGTGACCCTCACAGAAACAAGTCATGGCAAGATGCTGGAGAGCAGGGGTACCCCAGTTGGATACCCAGCTGTGATGTGGATGAAACAGCACTTCTCTGAAATGACCAGCTCATTGTCCAGCAGCTGGAAAAGTCAGCACAAGTGAGGTGCCATCAGGAAGGATATTGAGAATAAGACAGAGGATGTGTTTTTCCTGCTACCCACAACTTTGATGTGCCTTAGTGTGTGCAATTCTGGTCTCCTCTAACTCCACTGTGTCCTTCTCAAGTATGAAGGTACAGAGTGCTAATATTATTAAGAAAATGGAAAATTTGCCTTAGGAAGAGAAACAAGGAAAGTCTAGACTTTTAGATTTTGGAGAGAAAGAGACTGAGGGAAGATACACGTGAGCTTTATGAACTCAGAGAAGTGACAGATAAGGTCCATCACTTTTCTGAGTCCATTTGTGGGCACACAAAACTGTTATTCCTCAAGTCCTGCAACAGCAAAGGTGAGGGACACTCAGTGAGACCTGTATGAATTTGATTTAGAAGAATGCACTTCTATATACAGAGATCAGTGCTGGACTTCTGGTGCCAAGAGGCAGGCAATATCTGCAGTTCAAAAATGAATTGGACAAACAAATAGGCTTGTAAATATTAATTGAAAGGAAGAATTGTCAGAGATGTGGCCTCTAGCATCCCTAGTCCAGGGACCATAGATGGGAGGGGTATATGAGAGGAATGGACCATAATTAGGACCTCAGGCATGCTCTTCCTAGGTAGCATCTGCTCTTGCTGGGTGTCAGAGCAGAACACTTGGGCTGCATGGACACTTACTCAAATAGTCAGTTCTGGTGCTCTTAACTGTGGCTTGTACTGAGCTGTGTGGATAGTCGGGTCCCTCTTGTGGCCTAAGACCAGTACTGTGATGGTGCTGTTCCACAGCATCGCTTCCAAGGACTGACCACGTAAACGGGAGAGTTGAGTGTGATGGAGGCTTTTTAGGGAAGGGCAGGTGTGCTTTATTTAAAGCTGATTCCTTGGCTTATTGAAAGATCCGAAGGCTGTAAGCAGGGGTTGCTGGTTTTTCAGTCTAAACTCCACTGCTCAGCACATGTGGTCTTGCTGAAATAGTCCCCAGTTGTCCACGGGACTGGAGGACTCCAGGCAAAGCTGGGTGTGGCTTGCCCTTCTAGCCTCAGTGAGGAGAGAGGTGAGGCTTGTGTTTCAAGGAACCTAGGAAATGTCAGATCTGTTCATTCCTGCTCTTGACAGTTGTACATGTGTGCTGGCAGAGAGGAGGGTAGCAAGAAAAAAACCATTTTATCTTCTGCCATGGTGTGCTGCTTTATTTTTCTTTTGAGATGGGGAGAAAGTAGGCTGAGAGAAAAGGCAAGCTGAAGGTGTAAATGAGGAGGCTGACTCTGCCACCTGCTACCCTGATCAGACCCGATTCCTGGTGTTTCTCTCTAGTTAAAAGCATAGATTGCATGCTTTTATTCTGGGCTGTGAGTTCTCAGATGGGTACTGGAGTTTCTGTGTAGCAGCAGCTTCAGCAGGGGGTCCTGGTTAACTGGTATGGCTGGCTGGATACTGCAGTGTCACTATGATCCCTCTTGGAATGCCCTCCTTGGGCAGCTTTGGCTGCTACATCTGTCTGTCTCTTTCCCAGACTATGCCAGCCATTTGTAAGGAATTGAGTCGCTGGCTGAGTACATGGCAGCAGGCTTTGAACTTGCCAAATCAGACACGTTGGTTGTGCTGGGGGCTTGTGCTGCCTAGAGTGCAGCTGTGCCCTGGTGGCATTTAAATTACATCTCTAGCCCAAGGTCCTCTCTCTAGCAGGCCACCCAATCACTTCACTTTCCAGGTGTAGTGTGGGATGCCCCTAGCACCTCAATATATCCTCCTTTCAGCTGCCATGGGCTCAGGAAGCCCCTAAACTAGAGGATGCACTTCAACAACTCTGCTTGATAAGTCCCGACAGACAGAACCCTGCTTCCACCCAAATTTTTCCAGTCCTCCTTTGACCCCCATTTGCACTCTGATTCCTACAGTGCCTGAAAGCATCAGGCTGCTCCTGCTGCCTGAAGCATTTCCTCAGCTGTGCCTAATTGCATTGCTTGGTTCCCCAGTGCTGACATGATGAGAGAGAATTCCTTCCAGTTCACCCTCTCGATGCCACTGGTGGCTCTGGAGACTTAAGTTGTTTTTACCCCCTTCTGCCTCATTCTTTACATCTGTTTTTTCAGCTTGTTTTTACAGTTGTGATTGTAGCACAAATCACAATCCTCTGTGATCCTCTGTGTTTAACCCTTCCTCCTCCTCCTGTCCCATTGCAGCTGGAACATCAGCTACAGTCGTTGAACTCAGAGCAGCTGGAGACGCGCGTGCAGAACGAAAGGCTCCGGCACCTGAATGAAAACCTGCTGGAAGAGCTGGAGAAAAGCAAATGGGAGCTAGAGGCAGTGAAGGGGCAATTACAGAAGCTTCAGAAAGAGGCTCAGCTTGAGCAAGAGCAGAAGGACAGGTGGGAAAAAACAGGAAATGGGGGGTGTCAGGGCAAAGACATGGACAGAGAAGGAAAGGTGGGCAAGCAGTTAAAGAATAAGTATCCCTAGTAAAGAGCCTTGGTCTCAATAAAAGATTGCCCGTCACTTTTCGAGGAAAAGAAACATCCCAATGGTCTTATGGGCCTAAATAGAGGCCCTAATATGGCTACCTTTTGCCTACCTTTTGTGGGAAATGAATATGTTCTCAAAAATCAGTACAAGAATACAGATGTTCCTCAGTCTAAAGGCTCAGTGTATTTTTCCAGTTCACCATCCCCTCTATAATGTTCTCATTAAAGATACTCTTCTAATCAATTCTGTTCCCATTTTTGGGTTAAATCTAGTAATACCTATATAAAACACTGAGAGGTTTCAGATCCAGATGGCAGAGTAAGCATCCTTCCCATTTCCAGCAGCTGAGGTCGTGGAGAGGATGCTTTGCCTGCTCTCATGTTGGAGGAGACCAGGAGAGCTCTGGTACAACCCAACCATCCCAGCTCGCAGAGCAGTGCTGCTTCCTCTGAATTCTCCTAAGCATAAGGCACACCCTTGTCTTTGAGAATATCATGAGTGTCTAAGAGAGGGATGTTTGTATTTTCTCTCCCATTAATTTACTTCCCTTTATTTTAAAATACCTTTTGCCCAGGGATGTGTTTAGAGTCTCCAAGAACATGCAGAAAGAGAAACAAAGCCTCCTTCGGCAGCTGGAACTTCTCAGGTGAGAACTGGTGAAGGCTGGAGGGAAATGCTGAGCTCTTATGCCTGCAAGGGCCTGAGGTTTCAGCACTGTTCTCATTTCTCCCATGGAAAGCTACAGGTTTGTATTCAAGCAGTGTTTAGACTCCACTTGTTTTTCTAGGTCCAGACAGAGTTGTGCAATTTGGCCAGCTCTGGCATATTACAGGCTATGTTATTTCACGAGGTAATCCCTCCTCTGGAGGAATTTAGTCTTTCCTCCTGGCTAAGGCAACCATGTAGAGCCCATGACCTCAGCTGGGATACATGGAAATCCCAACATCTGGCTATAAACAACGTCTTTATCTCTGTTCCCATGCTCTCTTCCTGTTATCACTTTCAAATGTTGGGGTTTACTTAATTTTTGACAAGCATCTCATTGTGTCTTTTCTATGTCTTCCTTTGGAGCAGAGAAATGAACAAGAAACTTCGAGATGAGCGAGATGCTTTTGAAGCCAAGAAGCTGGTTAGTCAAAGAAAGAAAACCTTAATTCCCAACCACCCTCCTCTCATCTGCTGCTGTTGCTGTCACCACTCGGGGGCCTGTCACTTCCACGGGGGACAATGACAAGAGCTCTCGGGGCCTGGTGTTGTGCTTAATACAGACTTTGCAGCACCTCTGTGTCCGTGCTGGAGGCAAGCTCTGCTGGTTGCTGTTGCCACCTGCCTGGGTTTAACCCGAGGCACGTTGGCTGGGGACTGTCACACAGCCCTGTGCAGGGCTGCAATGGGTGCTGCCTGCTGCACGTGTGGGCTCTGGGTGTTGTGCCAGGCACTGGGCACATGCAAGGAGGGGAGAGAAGCAGGATGCATCCTGGAGCTGGCTGGTGAGGAAGAAGATGGATTCTCAGATGTGCTGCTGGCTGACTGGGCATGGAGTGTACAGGAGGGTTTTGGAGTTTTTCTGACCCCCTGAGTTTGTAGCAGATGTTTTCAGAGGTTCCTCTAGGGAGCTCCCCATTCCTGTGAACTCTGCTGGGTGCAGCATTTAGCCTTGTGTCAGAGAACTAGGAGAAAGCAGGATCTCTCTCATCTGGAACTGTCAATCTCTGGCCTTTCCCAGGTGCCAAGATAAGCACAGATATGTGGTCTATTTTTAATTCTTCTTATTTTTTCATTATAAAGTTTTTGTGTTCCCAAATGTTGCTTGCACAGCTGCTCTGCCCTCTTGGACCCATCTCTGCCACCATGTCTTTGCCTGCTTTGCCATCATGCCCCACCTGAAGATCTGGAAGTAGGTGACTTGCAGGGAGGACAGTGATAGGCTGCAAGAGCCTTTCTTTGCTGGAAGCACTCTGGAAGGAAACACAGGGATTGTGCCCATATGGGAGACAAAATGCCCTGCTTGATCCAGAGGTTGGAGTTCTCCAGGTGGAGAGCTGTATAAAATAAAGTCACTAACAATTTTGGATAGAGGTGAGGTATGTGTGTTTCTAAAAGATGGATTTTTTTTTTCCTTCATTTTTAAAGCTGCTAACTACGTGGATGTATGCTAGAGCCTCCTGCTCCCTCTTGGAAAAGCCATAAACACAGCCACTCTGTAGCAGGGTCCAGTGCAAGCAGGCAAAGAAAATGCTTTCTTCTCCTCTTTCCATGTGTTGTGCTTCATCAGTGTGGGGGTCCCTGTGGTGGGCAGGTGGCCTGTGGAGACCACAGCTCACATCTGTGCCAGTGTGTGTGCAAAGCTTGTCCGCTCCTCCTCTGTTCTCTTCCCCCACTCCCCTGCTAAGACCTGCTGCTGCGGGTGGACCCAAGAGGGAGCCCAGCAGAGAGAGTCACAGCACAGAGGGGCTGCTTTCTCCCTTCTCCCAGCACTGGCAATAGGGAATGAAGCACAGGGTGAACTCCTACCACCACTGCTCATCTGGCAAGGCTGTGTCTTGCTGAGCAGTTGAAGCCTGTACTGGGGTAAGGTTTTTTCCTTTGGCTGCTCTCTCGTTTCAGTGCACAGGGAAGCTGGGCTCCAAGGGCTTGCAGGGATGCTGCTCTCATCATAAACCTGCAGAAGGTCTGCTCCCCAGCCTGTCTCACAGTAAGGGAGGGTAAAATGGCAATACTTCCCTGCAGAAGCAGAAAGGAGAGTCCAGCCTTCTGATGGGGATCCCTAGTGTGCGACGCAGTCTCTGCCAGAGACTATCAGTGCTTTTATGGGCTAAAAAGACACTCAAGGCCTTAATACCCTCTTTTAGTGCTGGGAAGAGTTATTTCTGTGAAATGAAGGTGTGGTGAACAGAGATTCTTTCATAGCAAAGATTTTAAAGTGGTTGGAAGGAGGAGTTGGGCTGTATGTGGCTGATAGCAACCCAGTCACTGCTCCTTTGCTCTTCTCAGTTCCCAGCTTAATACCTTGCTCTTCATAAGAGTTTCTTGCCTTGCTAGGGTGGGCAGACACTGGCCCCACTGCACTGTGGGGCATTCTCTTGTCCCAGGCAAGAGAGACTGGGTCACAGATAGCTATATGTGGCTATTTCTGTAGATGTGCAAACCACTGATATTTTGGGTATTTTTAAGACCCAGGGGTTGCAGGTTCAGTTTCACACCCATGACCCATCTGGCTATGGAGTTATGCTTTATGTTGACAGAGCAAATTTCATGTCTGTTCACCATGAAGAGTGTTTTGGTACTTTGACTACTTTTGACATGTATTTTTATTTCACTGGTAAACCAGAATCTTTCCCATCCAAAATGCTTGTACATGCGCTGTTGTGGAATCCTTGTCATCATGTGTTACACAGCTGTGATGTCACATCTGTCCCTTTACCATCCTGGTGGAAAGCCAAATGTTGCACAAACCTGGCAGGCCAATAAAGCATGGCAGAACCAATGGCAAAACATGCCCCATTGTTCCTCCTTTCTTACCCAAGTCTGTGCTCTGCTCTGCAGGCTGTTCCCTCTCCTGGTAAGGTGACAGAGCAGATTGTGTGAGAGTCCTTTTGCTCCACAGGTGACTTGAAGGTCCTGACTCAGCTCCAGTGACCTGTAACACAATTTCCTCCTTCTGTGTGGCTAGAGGGTGCCCTTGAGTGAAGCTCCTCAAACACTGAAAACCTCCCCTTCTGTCCCTGCTGGAGAACCACTGGTTGTCTGTACCACAGCCTGGCTGTGTTGACTGGAGTGTTGTTATGCACTTGGGGGTCATTTCCCTTGGAAGATTTGTGCTCCACAGTTGTGAGCCTCTCAGTGCTGGATTGTTTCTGTGGCTGGAGGTTCTTTTGAACATCAGTTTCATATGTAAAAAATGTTTTCTTCTTTTCCTGCAAAGCTCCTAGTTGGGTGAGGCCCTCTGGAGTGGTGGAGTCCAGAGCATCTCCCTTTTTTAGACTGCATTGCAGTAAAGGTGTTGTGGGAGTTCTGACCAACAGAACAGCTTCTTAATTTTTTTGCCTTTAAAAATAAGCCTTCAGTAAGGATTATTGAAGAAATAATCTTTGTAGTCCTCCAGGCTGTGGGAAGCATGGAGGAAGGCCTGTCCAGAGCTGCCTGCAGGTGTTTGGTCAGTTCAAAACTGCTGTGAAAGGCAGATCTAGCAGACTGCAAACCCTTCTTCCTCCACCTTTCCCCCAGAAATAACTAGTGAGGACATGTTAGAAATCTTCAGGTTTGCAGACTGAATACCTCTCCCTTTCCTCTAGTGCCCATGTGGTGGGCACTTTTCCATGCTGTCTCTCACTTAACATTTTGTGTGTGTGGCCAGAGCAGTGACTCTGCTAGGAATGGGAAAGCTGCTGTATGGGGGGAAGAGGGTTGGGAGAGAGGTTGTCCTGCTTTCTCCTTCTCTGAGGAGCTGGTAAATACTGGCTGTAGGAAGTGTTCAGTCTGTGGTAAGTAGGAGGAAAGCATGGAGAGGGATGCTGGTGTAAGGCAGAGCATGTACATCACCCTTTGTAGAGCTGCCTCCTTCCTTTCCTGAGCTACCTCCTTCCTTTCTTGTGGTTCATGTGCAGCTCTAGGTGAGTACAGGTCAAGGAAGGTCTTCTGAGGAAAGGGCAATTGGTCTGCCCCACAAAACATCAGCATAAGAAAGAGGCAGGTGGGGAAAGAGGTTTAGCTGTGAGACCAAGTGAGAACAAGCCACAGAAATAAAAACTCTGGCTGGCTAGAGGAAGAATTCAGTTTGGGACATCACCACTTTGATGGATTTTAAAGTGAAGGAGAAAGCAGCAACAGTGATGGCTTCTTGCAGGAATTAAATTATTTGAATTGAAAAGCAAGCCCTGTGCTCACCTCTTTCAGCTTTCCAGTGAGGCACTGCCACTGCACAGTGTGGGGCTACCAGGGCTCCAGCCTTGCCTCCCCAGAGTGCTCTACAGAGGTGGCGAGTGGTTGAACTGAGGCTGTAATCACATTCTTCATTCCTTCTCTTTTCAACTTCCAGGTGCCTCAGAACAAAAATCCCCTGTTGAAGAAAGGGTCAGTGCTAGGCAGTTACCTGCTGGAGGACAAGCCTGTCAAACGGTTAGATGGGTGTCTGTGTCGTGTCCATGGTGTCAGTCCGTGCCCACTGCAGTACCCTGTCAGTCAAGTGTGTCCTGGGTCTGGTTCTCTCACCTTGGTACTGGCTGGTTTTGGGACTGTGATGGGATGCAGCTTTTCTGTGGCTTTAGCTGTCTCTTGGCATCAGGTGGTGTTGGCTCAGCATGAAGCTGAGGATACTGTTCACTAATTTCCTCAGGGAGGTGGCCCTGCTGCTGCTTATGCCTGCAGCAATGGGGGAGCAAATCTAAATATCACCAGAAGGTCTGGGACTGTTAATGGGATGGGAGCCACAAAGGCTGCCTCTTTCTGAGTCAGACAGCTCTGTTGAAATGACTGGATCAACTCCCACATGTGCCAGTTTGTCCTCAGGCACAAATCCTGTCCACTAGTGCCTCGTGCCAGAGTCCATATCTCTGGGGCATGGGAGAGGGCAGAAATTGCACAAGGGCTGTGTTCCTTCTGGCAGCTGAAAGCCTCAAGGAGAGGGCCTGGCTCCAGGTGGAGCCAGGTTCCTCCTGCTCATCTCCCTGTACACCTATGCAGATGCTCACCTGGCACACCAGGCCTCCCTTCAGCCAGGGCAGGGAACTCATCTGTGTGGCCAAGGCCTTTTCTTTTTTCCCCACTCTACATGCAGAATATACAGTGATCTGGCTTGGAGCTGGATCTCACCTGCAACTGCTGGCCCCAAACAAGTTTTAAAGGCAGCACCCACCCCTGTTTCTTGCCAGGTCTCTGCAGAAAGTTCCATTGCTGCCCAGTTTCTCCTGGTGCCAGCCAGAGACACGGGTCTAGGCTCAGTTTCTTCAGCTTCAACTCACCTTCGATGCTTGCGGTTCTGGTAGTGGCATTAAAGGATTTAGCTCAAGGCTCCTTGGCTCATGGACTTATGGAAAACCAGGTAGACTCTGGAGAGGGCTGATTCCTGGGCCCAGGGTAGGAGGTTGCCTGGTGAGGTCTGAGGCAGAGCTCCTTTATGGTTGTGTGACTGCCACATTCTATCCATTGAATCAGATAACCAAGTTCTCTCATCTTCTTCCCCAGTTATTTCTTGCAAAGATCCTTCTAGCTGCTACTGGAATAAACCTTCTGGAAAGGCTTAACAGCTGGAGAAGTTTGGCAATGAAGGTGATGAGAGAAGGGGAGAAGTAGTTGTTGGCCTCATCTCTGTCCCGGTGCTGTGTCACACCACATTGCTTGAGAAACATGAAAAGAAATCCATTAGATCTGGGGTCACTGTTCAGAGTTTTGTGTTTGTCCCTTTGCTCCCACTAAAGAGGGTCTTGAGACCCCTCATTGTGTGATTTTGCCAGCCCTGGGAGATAGGCACCATTCCCCAGAGCCTGAGACTGTGTGTCCATTTTCAAGAGGGAGGAGTTCCAGCTGGCCTGGCTCTGGACTGGCATTTGGGGCAAATGGAAGGAGGGCAACCAGGAATGTGAGCTCCCTTTCATAGAAAAAAAGTGTAGGCATGGCAGCAGGTGGATTTTGCAATACAGATGAAGTGTACTTTCTGGAGTGAAAAAGAATTGTATGAATTCCTTCAGTAATAGAGAAAAGTCACAGAGGTGGGTGGGATGTCCTGCCTCTGAAGAGACTGCCTGTAGTATGCTCTGGTCACTCTGATTTCCTTCCAAATGCAATTTGCTGGACAGTGAAAGCAACGGAGACATATGTGGTGGATAAATATCTTCAGCTTAATTCTAGGTCTTCTCATTCCTTGCCTAGTTCTTTAACCATAGAAAACCAGTGATGCTGCCTTGCTCATCAGCAGTGATTCCAGTAGTTTAAATTGGTTATTTCAGGTGTTCTTTTGAAGGTTGTTCCTCCAACTACCACATCAGCTTTACCCCGAGTGTATCAGCCTGCTCTTGTGTGGGCACCGTCTGTTATTTATTTTTGTATGGTATTTAGTAATAAAAATACAGGGGTAATTATTGTTGGGTTTTTTTGTTTTTTTTTTTTTTAAAAAAAAGGCGTTCATTTTGTATATTTTGCCTTATTTTTTTCCCTTTCGGGGGGAACGAGGGGCAAAAAANAGCAGTGATTCCAGTAGTTTAAATTGGTTATTTCAGGTGTTCTTTTGAAGGTTGTTCCTCCAACTACCACATCAGCTTTACCCCGAGTGTATCAGCCTGCTCTTGTGTGGGCACCGTCTGTTATTTATTTTTGTATGGTATTTAGTAATAAAAATACAGGGGTAATTATTGTTGGGTTTTTTTGTTTTTTTTTTTTTTTAAAAAAAGGCGTTCATTTTGTATATTTTGCCTTATTTTTTCACTGCTGGGGGAAGCAGTAGGCAAAGAATTCTTCAAAAATCCAAAGTGGCAACTTTTATGAAAATTAATGAAATATTTGTCAACACATGAGAGTACAGCACAGCTCTGGTGAGCTGTCTCTCTTTCCCTAGGGGAGCCACTGATGCCTTGGTCACAGGGAGTGTGGGGAGCGAATATATAGAATTCCTGTGAGAGCTTCATATACACTAATTGGATTGCATTGGTTGGTTGGGAATTTGCAACCTCCTTTCCCTGTGTCCTCCTCCCCTACCCTATCTGTGCTGCCTATGGACTTTAATACAGACAACTGGCCTCTGCGGACCTTCCCTTCACCTTCCCAGTGGATGTGGCAGTGGAAGAACCCAACAGAAAGAACTGTAAATACTTCCCAGGCAACGGGGTATGGATGAAGACAGGAGAAGGAGGCAGCACAAACTTTGGAGAGAGCAGCAGAGATGAGGAGAGATGGCCCTTGGCAGCAGATCCTGAGTCATTTAAGAAGACTTTGAAGGGTGACCCTGACTACAGAAAAAATGCAGATGGCCTAGATGCTGCTCCACTGCCTCCCCGAGCCCAGCCTGTTGGCACCGAAACCAGGGTGAGTGCAGTTACCTGGGGCTGCTCCTCAGGCACCTGCTACCTGCTGGGGCTTCAGCGTGTCTCACTCTCTTCCCATCAGACTCCTGCTCCACAGATTTACAGTGCAGGAGCCCAATCCCTAATTCAAAGCACTGCCTGCAGCTGGGCTCTTCAAAACCTCATGACTTTTTTCCATTGCAGCTCCAAGCACTGGAAGCAGGCAGCTGTTCCCCAGATCGCATCTTTAAAGTGGTGTTTGTGGGGAATTCCGGTGTTGGGAAGAGTTCCTTCATCCACCGCTTCTGCTATGACAGGTTCTTGGCTGAGCTCAATGCAACCATTGGTAAGTAACAGGGTGCCTGGTTCATCTGGATAAGGAAGGTGGGAAAGGCAGCCTGGGAAAATGCTCTTTTGCCTGTGTTATAGCCCAGCTAGAGGGTAAAGATGGTCCCTCTCCCAGTATTGACTCAATCTTGCAATTTCCCTGAATTAAATGGAGTTTGTCTGGCCATTGTAGTGGCAAGCAGCTCTCTCCCCATCCTACCTCATAATCATTGTCACCTTCCTGACAGGTATCGATTACCAGGTGAAGAGTCTAATGGTGGATAACACCCAGGTTGCCTTACAGCTGTGGGATACAGCTGGACAAGAGAGGTAAGTGATTTCTGCTGGACTCAGTGGAGGAAAGGGAAAGAGTGCATGCAGTTGGTTTCTGTTCCTGGGGAAACTATCAGCTTCAGAAGGACCAGACAGGTCATGACAGCTATTCCAGTGCTGAGCCTGGATTGCAGCAAAGGTCTGTTCCAGAGATTTCTAGAAGCTGTGACTGTGAAGCAGGGCCTGGGGAGACTGCTCTGAGGGTTGACAGAAAAGTAGTTTTCCACGTGTCTGACCTGCATGCTTGTGGCTCCAAGCAATCTGTCCATAGATGTATGTCATGGGGTTCAAAGGGTGGAAAGGACTGTGAACCTTTCCAGATCTGATCCAGCTGTCAAAGCCAGCTGAATTAGCATGACCTGTGGGGAAGGTGATTTGAACTACCCTGCTGGACTCTCAGTGAGGTTATTGGCCTCTTTCACTGTCCCTTCTGCTGATAGACTTGTGGAAGTGATAATCCTTGGTAGAGGGATGGTGCAGCTTTCTGTGACAGTGAACACTTGTTCCCCATTTGAAGCCCTCTAGTTTTAAAAGCATGGGATATCTCTAGATGTTACCAGCAGCATTGGTGAGGACCAGAGTAGTAGAGGACATGTTTGACCCTCATCTCATCTGCTAGAGATGAAGGCCCATCACTGGCTCCATGTAAATTACATTTTATGTAGGATATAATTCAACGCTTAATATGAAAATCTATTTCAAGAGGACCATGAACCTCAAGGGCCTGACAAAAATAAGCACTGGGTATTTTGAGCTAAATATATTATGGGGGCAGGCCTTCAGGGGGCAGCCAAGGTCATGGGAATATTCTAATCTTAAACTGTGCTAATGATGCTGTCTCAGTCAGCTAGACCATGCAGAGCTGGTGGGAATGTACTAAGTAGGAGTATCTATTGAAAAGCAACTCTCTCTTCCAAAATTAGGCTTCATGCTGAATAAATAATTATTTCTGAGCAGACTCCTGTAGTTATTTTGATGCTGAAACTGAGCAGTAAGGGGAGTTGCTATGACATAAAATGTGACATTTTATTGAGGCCAGATTGCAGCAGAGGCCAAATTCAAGATATTGTGTCTGCAGAAGGACCTTTACCACAGGCCCCTGCAGCACTAGCAGGTCTTAGATGTATACCCACAAGAGAGAGCTTGGCTCAGTGCTGATACCAAATAGGAGACCTGGGAAGAAGAAAAAGCCTTTTCTTCTTCTGGAGGAATATTAATTACTTCTAACTAGAGGTGTTCAGCTGTAAATATCTGGGGAGGAGATGGAAGCACCCCTTGGAGAATGCAAGGAGAGCTCCTTGGTGACTTCCCTTAGACTTATGTATGCTACCTTTGATGGTTCTTCTGGAGCATCTTGCCTGGCTAGCAGTCCCAGAGGTGCACCTTGATTGCCAAAGATACAGTCTGTGCTTTCTCAGTTGGTTAGGTGCCAGAATATTGTGTCCTTATTGTAGTGAGAAAGAACAGGCTTCAGGCAATTATCTGAAGAGTACAGGAGGGTAACAGCTGTAGGTTTTCTTGGCTTGTAAGAGGAGAGTTTGTTATCCTGTGTAGGGCTGAAATACACAGCTCTCTAGTGAGATCTCAGGACCTTTGTAATTTGGGAATTAATGAATGTAACATTGTTAATTCCATCAGTTTGCAATCATTGTGGTTATATCATGGCTCTGTCACGAAGTGCTTATAGATTCTAAGGTTTGGGTTTGTTGTTTTGGTTGTTTATTTTGGTTTGGTTTTTTGTTTGGTTTGCTTTGGTTGGAATTTATTCACAAAATACAAGCCTGTGGTTTTAAATGGTACAGACAACAAAAAGTAGGTGTCTGGCAGGAGTTTTTCCAGGAAATTGTGTCTAGCTCCTGAGTTTTTATGTATAATGCCATTGGTTTATAAATTCAATAGTGGAAACAGACTGTACTGATGCTGAGTTCTTAATTGCTGTTTTGGCAGCCCTGGGGCAGGCATTACGCATGCCTAGTTTGTACTGTGGTACAGCTTAGTCTGCAGATTCTTCCAGACTATAGAGAAAGATCATGTTTTCTCCACCTATTTCTCTTTTAACAGGAAATTACTTTTCCTGTCCCACCCAAATAGATTCTTCTGCTTCTTTCTTCCTGACCTGCAAAGGTCGTCTTTCTTGTTTTCTCAGCACCATGCATTTGGCAAGATTCCTGCTTACCCACGGCTGCCTGGCCTGTCTCAAAGGTGCAGGGATCTGTCACCTGTGTGTAGACACCAGCCCTGAGGGACACTCATGCACAGGTGCTGCCAGGCCTTGCAGAGAGCCTGCACTGACAGACAGATGTGGGTTTCTCTGGGTCTGGACTGAAGGCACTTGAGATGGGAGTTTGTGCTCGGACTCAAGCGTTTATCATTTCTTATCTAAGTTACAGTCTCACTACCGTGAGTTTGGCAGCTTTTCATTAACAAGGCACAAAATGGCTAACAATCTCTTGTTGCAAGGTCTTTTAAGACTAAACTATCCAATTAAGAACTGACACCTAGATTATTTTCCCTTTTAACCCAATAACTGATCCCAAAGAGCCCGCAATGTGGACTTTTCTGCCCAATTACAGAGTGCCACCCATGAAAAAGCAGCCCAGGACAACGCCCTGTGTCCTCCATCTTGCTCCCATCCACAACATACTAAAAATCCCAAAACCTAAATTTCTCACCCAAGTGATACATCTACACTACTCTCTATAATCTATTTCACACTGTTGTGGATTCTAGTCCATCTTGAAATCTAGAAAACTTTCTCCATGTATGAGGGTCAAAGTCAGTGTTCCCCTGGGGGTCAGGACACCCCAGAGCAGACAGAGAAATATTCCCTGTGCCCTGGGTTTCCACAGACAGACAATCCCACTCCGTTGCTTCCCGTGGCACAGCCGTGGTTCTGAGGGTGCCTTTGGTTTTGTCTGGGCTCAGGTTTCGGAGCATCACCAAGCAGTACTTCCGCAAGGCCGACGGGATCCTGGTGATGTACGACATCACGGCCGAGTGCTCCTTCCTGGCCGTGCGGAACTGGATGAGCAGCGTCCAGGTGAGAGCGGGACCTGGGCTCCGGTGCTGCTGGGGCTCCCTTGCTCCAACAGTCTGCCTGGAAGTGACCTTTTCAGTGCCCCAGGAAGTCCTATTGAACTCGTGAAGCTGAGTTATCAAAGCAGATGCCTGTGCTGGTCAGTTTGGAGCCAGAGGCTTTGTGTCGAAGGTAACGAAGGCAGTGGTAGCCCGTTAAATCAGGGAGGGCTGTTTCTGTGGCAGAACGTGGTGGGACCTCCCAAAACAGTAGCGTGGGTTTGTAAGCAGCCCATGTGCACTGGCTGCATCTCCTAAACATGATCACATCCCACCTGTGCTCAGGCAGGGAGATTTCCTGGTGTCTGGCCTATGCACAGGAAAGGGAGGTGGTTCTTTTTATTTCCTTTTTTAATTTAAAGTTTGGTAACAATGTATTAATACTGTTGGGTTTCCCTCTGTCTTTTATTTCCAAACACTCCCTAAAAACATTCGTCTGTGGCTTATATCTTCTTGAGGACACAAAAATACCTCTCTTTATAATTTAAATTAGTTGTGTGTAGATGATCAAGAGGTGAAGGGAAATTTTCAAGGGTGGTTTTGTTTTGATTGTGCTGAGTCTCAAAAAACCAAGATCTCAGTGGAATGAGTAAGTATAGGTTGGAGGATTCTAGTATTGTTAATTTCCACAAGCCTGCTGGGGGAAAAAACCAAACAACTAACCACTTATGTCTTTGGACTCTAAAAGATCAAACGTTAAGATCTTCAAAACTAACCATCCTCTGAAAACCAGGTTCCTTTCAGGAGGAAGGTTAAACTGAGCACACAGAAAATCAAACCACATAAAATCTGTATATTTTAATCTCTCTCTTATTTTCCTATCCTCATCTGTGTATTTATTTTGTTTTGAAGCTGTTCAGGTTTTGTATGCCATCCAGGGCACTTGAATGTGGAAATAACTTTGAGCTCTATTCTTACTCTGACCATGCTCTAGTTAGCCAGTGGAACTATAGAGAGTTTGACCAGAGGTAAGGGGCTCCAGGAATTGCCTAGGAATAACAGTTCCTACAGAGACAGCTTACAAGGGGTGAAGGTTGCTTAACTTGCTTGGCCAGTGGATTTTCAGCAAGGGATCGTTGAGTTTAGGACAGCACATTAGATACAGTACTGCACACACAACAATTACTGAGCTTATTAAGAAGATCTGCCAGATCACAAATTCCAAAATGCCTATGGGGAAAGCTGCTTTTCTTTAGGCTTCTTATTTTCCTGAGAGGCATTTATGTCCTGTCTCCTCTCTGTCACCATCCCAGCTCAACATACCAAACATTTGGAATGTTTCTCTAGCTCGAGCTTCCGAGCTTCCGTTTACAAATCCCTGGGGCTAGTGAAGGAATGGCCCTTTAATGATCTAATGGGCCTGATCCTGCTGCTACTGAAGGTCTTGTTTGCTTGGGCTGGAAGGATCTGCTCTGAGTGGCTGGGTCTCTAGGGGTCTTTATTTCTTTTGCAGGAAGGTATAGAGGACGGAGCTGTGCTCTTTCTGCTTGGAAATAAATTGGACGCTGTGCAGAGAGAGACTCGGAAAGTGCCCAAGGTGGAGGGGGAGAGGCTGGCAAAGGTGTGACTCAGTGCTCTGCTGTTTGACCTGCTCTGCAGCCACCCTCCAGCTGTGAGCAGGGCAGTCTGGCTGGCAGAAAGCTATCCTTGGGGCCATTTTCCAGTATGGTACCTCCCACCCCCTGTTTCACCAATGTGGACATGTACCCAGGTCCCTCTGGTACAAGGGAGGATGAGGTGGTGGCCAGTATGTGGCAGACAATGGCCTTTGAGCATGTATTTCTCGTGGGGCTTGATGCCTCTTTTCACTCTTTTTGAGGGGAACATGCATGGCTGATTTCCCATTTGGGGATTCCTTAATGCAACATCATCCTGCCTCTTTCCTCACTCACTTGTCTGCCTCCCTGCCTGCTGGCACCTTGGCCCCTGGGTGGGGGGAGACAGGGTTTCAAAGGTGTTTCCTGCCTTCTGGACTCACAACAAAAAGGTAAGGGAATCAAAGTACCCTGGACAGATGTTTTCTCTTCCCAGACACTCCCCCAGTGCTCCCTTTTGGACACTCTGGCTTGGCCTCCAATGCTGAAAAAGCATCTCCTCCTCCTGGGTTGGTGAGCAGGGTGTGCAACCCAGCAGGGTAGCAGCCACCCTCCTGGCTCCTGTGGCTCTTGGCAGGGTTCCTGGGGATGAGGGTGGGCCAGCTCCCAAGGCTGTGGGTGAATGGTGATGGTGGAGAGCTGGCAGTCACCATGGGTGCTTGTTGTGCTCTCTGGCAGGAGTACAAGGCTGTGTTCTACGAGTGCAGTGCCATGACTGGCTACAACATCATGGAGCCCATGCTGCACATGGCCAGGTCAGTGAACAGGAACAGTCACCCTGGCACACTTCCCCAGCTGGAGATGACTGGTGTGGGCTCGCCTGGAATGGGCAAGAAGAGGGAGGTGTCAGAGACTGACTTTCTGTTACATCCCAAAAGAGACCTGACTCCAGGTCCTTGTCTTTTGTGCCTGTAGAGCACCAGGTGTAGACTGGACTCTGCGTACAAAGCTTCACCTGGTAGAACTGGCTGTTTCAAGATTAGGAGTTCAATTTTAATATTTCATCACAAAAACCTTGCATACTGTCCCAGATTTTAAGCTGGTGTTTTCAGTTTGAAGTCTTCATGCAGCTTTAAGGGTTCTTTCTCCCCTATCTTAATAAGCACTGTACAGACTGAGCTATTTCAGTGGCAATCATTTTAAAAGGAGGTAAGATACAGTTCAGCTGAAAGAAATTTGCTCTAAAAATTTTAGTTAAAAAATAACAGGTAGTTTTGGGGAAAAAAGTATTTCAAATCTCACAAGAAAACTATCCTTTTGTTTTCTTTTATCTCTTCACCTCCTCCTGTATCATTTCTGATAAAGCCACAGCAGGACTTAGCTGTTCATTAACTGGGTGGATTAACTTATCAGCTAAGTGAATCACATCTCCCATAGCACGTGCCTTCAGCGTGCTTTATTAACATGGTGCTGCCCAGGATGGCCCAGACAGATGGAGCAAACAACCCTGGATTCTAACATCCATAGGGGATCTTGGGAACAAGGCACAGGCCACTCACACTGGTGCTCAGATTACTAAATCATGGTACCCCCTCTTGTATGTGTCCATTTTCCCTGTTTCCTGGAAATTCATGCTCATTCTCCATGTGTGATTCATCTAGCCCAGTTTCTAGAGAAGTCCAGTCTTTGGGCCTGTCACTTCTTGCAGTCTTAAATGTAAATCCTAAATCTTAAATGTAAATCTCCTGGTGGAGAGCAAAGGGCAGAGGCAAATGCCTTGGCAGGAAGAGCTCAGTAACCAGGTTGTGTTCTTGATCTGTGCTACTCTTTCCAGGTTGCTGACAGCACAAGAAGACAGGCAGAGGGAGAATGCCCTGCAGCTGGAGGATATCTGCAGGAGGAAAGGGTGCTGCACGTAAAGCACACCAGTGTGTCAGCAAGAGACATGTGCCAGTGCTGTATCATGAAGCTGGGGGTTCCTTTCAAGCAAGCTGAATTTGATGGTATCAGCTCTCTAGAGGCTTGGGAAAGGTGCAGCTTAGCTTTTCCCAATCTGAGAATTTTGAGACATAAATCAGGCCACAATGTGCATATTATCTGCACTGTTCTATTTCCCAAGTCTGCATGCAGCCCTGGTCTCTAGAGGCCTCTGCTGCTTTGGGGGGAATTTGGCTGGTCTTAGCTAGTAGCACAGACTGGGCCTTTTGTCTGGAGAGGCTGGTTCCCTGTAAAGGGATGAAGTCTTGTTCCTGTTCTTCCTGGCAAAGAAGTGGCCTAGCAGCAGAGAGCAGAGGACACAGTGGGGGTCTGTATTAAATAGAATTTCTGCGTAAGAGAGAGAGAAATTATTTTAAATTTGGGCTAGCTCTAAGTGATCCATCTGTCTCAGAGAGAAGCATCTCCTCTTGGTTGTGCAGCAGCAGTGCTCAGCTGAGAGCCTGCTGTGGTGAGTGAGAATGCTTCAGCCACTTCCTGCAAGATATGCATTGGGCCCTGGATTTACTGCAGGATTTGGCTGGACTTGTCAATATTGTAGTTAACAGATTCCATATGTGATTTGATAGGATGAGTCATCCCAATGGCTTTCATTGCTTTGTCACCCTTATGGACCTTTTCACTGTCCTAGTGTACATTTACAGAACACAGAGCCGCTGCCCTGGGACCCTCAGGCGCTGGCATGTGCTGCTGATTCCTAGCCCATTGCAGGAGCTGTGCTGTACAAACCAGGGGAGCCATATACAGCCTGTTTTCAGGCTGAATGCTGCCTGTTTCCTCCCATTCTCTTATCCTTTCCTGAAGAATCTCTAGCAACTTGGAACTGCCTAACCTGCAGTCCTGAAAGATCCCACCAGAGTGCTTTCAGATGCACTGGGGCTGGAAGCACAAGGCAGCTGCCTGTGTGAAATGTACCTTTTTCTCTTGCAGGGACCTTGAGCAACAACCTCACTTTACTGGTGAAGGGCCTAAGAAAGAGCTGGACTGAATCTGTTCCCATTGAGAAGGGGCCTTTTTGTCACTAAGGGGTGGGGCAAAGCAGGGCAGAGGTAGAAACTGTCCCCAGAAGTGCTCCTGTCAGCAAAGCTGCCCAGGAGCCTGGGCATGGAGCTTCTGGGCTGCCGTGTTTCTGGTTTGCTGCTCAGCAGCTCTCAAAGCCTTGGGGTTAAGTGAGATTTCTGCAAGTGCCCTTTCCTCTTTTGTCTTCAAGGCTGTTTCTGTATGTGACTCTGATGTTTTAGGCACAAGATGTGATACTGCAGCTGTGACACGGCCCCCAAACCTTGTGGCATAGGGAAGGCCTGAACTTGTCCATGGTCTTTCCTCTCTTGGGATGAGGCGGCTACTCTGAATGTCTATTTATTGCACAAATTTTGCTGGAAATATCCCAGGCAGGAAAAGTGCTCTGAGTCACCTACAGTCATCAGTATTACAAAGAATTTCCATGATTCCTCCTGGTGCCCTTTACTTCTGATAGGAAAGAGGAAGTTTTTGTCTGGAAGAGCAGGATTTTTGACTAAAAGGAAGAGCTAAAAGTAGTAAGATCTTGCTCAGTCCTTACTGTTGGCTGGCTGTAGCTCACACTGTTTAACTGCACTAATGCCTTCCAGAGACTGGGAATCAGAAAGCTGCAAGAGGCCCTGAAGGAACCAGGGTAGCTGGTGTGGAGCCTGGAGTAAGACCTTTAGTGCTGCCAGGGGAACTGTTCATGTTTGCAAGAAATGATTTTTGGGAAGGGAATCCATGCTAAGGTATTCTGAGCATGCACCTCCCATGCTGTGTACACAGCACACCCGAGACAAAGGCGTGAAGCACAGCTGACACACACATATGGGCCAGTTCTGTGTATTACCTTTATCAGTGCTGTCATACTGCAATGGCAAGAACCAGCAGGTTCTTTCAATGTACAACCTTAAGTATGTTTTCTTAGTGTGCAAACAGTACAGGCAATAAAGAAATGCTGTCTTACAAGGGGTTGTGTTGAGAGATTTTTTTTTCAAGTGCTGCAGGAGATCAGCCTCCCATCTTCAGTCACTGATCCCAGTGTGACCTTCCTTTCTCACTGCTCAGGAAGTGGCATGTCCCCCATGGTGGTAACACAGAGGGTCTTACAAGCAGAGAGAGAGTTAACCAGGAACCCATGTCTTGGGGGCAGCTCAGAAGAAATTAATCTCCAGTCTTTTTTTACCTACTTTAAGCAGCCAGAGTCTGTCCAGCTAATTAGGGAAGGCAGAGCACAGAGGAGGAAAAGGGGAGACACTTCCCCAGTGTCTGGGGGTTATAGTGCTTTCAGAGAGGACAGGTTTTCACCTTGTTTACTGTATTCATAGAACTAAACCTTTATTTCATTAATGTCCCATGCATCCTTTTCATTAGAGTTAGGAATTTGGCTGCCTTTAATCCTTGTGCCCTGGCATGGCTCCAGCTGGATGTTCATGCATTACAGAACTAATCACTCTGCAGTTTTGACCAAACAAATTATTACTCATTTCCCCTGCTATAAACTGATAGCACAAGTAGTTCATTGTAACATATATTTTTTGTAAGCATGAAAGGGTGGATTTTTTTGTTTCAAGGATGACAAAATGGCACAGAATTTGAGTAGGCTGAGCTTGGACAATGGTAAGCAGCAGGGTGGGGTTCATTACCGGAAAGCCTTCTGTTGTCTCTCAGCACAATAATTAAATGTCCTGTTGGAAGACCCAGACACACAGTCTAAAGGGGCATGTTGCTAGTTTTTAAACCTGTCTGATATCAGGCCTAAATGAGACCATAATTTCCAAAAAGTTCTTCATTTTACTACATCCCCTTTTTTTGTCAGAATCTCTCCTGCCTCTAAATGGAAGCTCTGGGAGCAGCCACCCTTTGTAAGTGACTGCTGGAAACTGTAGCATAAATGCAAATAATGAGATGTCCTGAGGGGGCATGAGATGAGGGAGGATGCAAAATAAGACTGCCTGGAGGCTTATACATTCACCATTTCCAGCCTCTTAGTGAACAAATGACTTTTTGCACATAATCTGTAAGGTATTTTGGAATAGTATCACAAGAAAGTCCTCTTACAGCCTGGGAAGCCTTATCCTGGCACATGCAACAGTGCACCTGTGTACACAATCAGGTGTAGGGGCAAAAGCAGAAAAGCCAGCTGCTCTGATAAGTACCCATGGCCCCACAAATCCCCGCAGGCCGGCAAAGGGACCTCACTCTGCTTTGCTTTCACTTGTCTGTTTCATGTCAATATGCTAAGGGTAAGCATAAGAGGATTAGGCTGACAGCATCTCTTTGAAAAGCCAAAACAGGGCTGAAAAGAGAGCATTAAGCCACAGTGTTAAGTTTGAAGCTTTTCCACAGGACAAATGTAGAAATTGAAAACGTTTGAGATGTTGTTTTCTAGTACCTTCTTTATTCTGGGTCCAAGGGACCTTTTCCATTTACATACAATTAATGAGTTCCTGCTATGGGGATCATGCAGTCACTCACACATCATTATTTTCTGTCCTGTCACCACCTTCTGTTTGTGTCTTTTCATGATCTTTTTATTTGTTGATTGCTTAGACTATAAACATATATATTTGTTGCATTAGTAAGTAGATGGGACTCAGTTTCTTCATGCAGAAAAGTCATTCTTTATTCACAAAGCTCATATTTATAGGAAATATCAGAAGGCAGTCTTAGACCTAATTGGCTAACAATACACTGACACTCAGTTTATTGGTTGGTAAATGGCTAGGGTGTGCATCTGTCAAATCTCTCTGTATTTAGTTAGTTTACATATTTTGTTCACTGATTCCTATGGGACAGATTTCTTGTTTATTACAGGGGCAACTTATTTTCCTCTCTAAGAATAAGTTGTTATGCAAACAGAGTCTCAAGATTTCTTCACCTGGGAACTTATCTAGCTGCACTTAGAAGAAGTAACAGGCCAGCTGGTAATTCAGCAGAGCACGGTCTGATTTCATAAGGCCTTTCTTTCACAATATCTGTACCTGTATGTAACATATATAGACCAAGTACTTCATCTCCAATTTTAAATGTATCTCACAGCCCATTACACACCTTCAAATGCTTTGTTTGGCAATCTCCCGTTCAGTGCCAATAGACCCAGGGCCCTGCAGTTCAGAGCTTTGTTAGGAGCCCCTCATTACTTATCTGGCTGTTGATGAGTCACACGGAAATTTTGTTTGGTGTGGATGCAACAACCCAGCTCCAGCCTCTCCAGCCTGCAGGGCATGTTTGTAAATATATGATGCTGCAAACACAAGAGTAGTTGTGTGCTACTTCTGAAAATACTAGTCCACAAGAGACCTGACCAGGTAAAATTAGTCTCCTCAAGGTAAACAAGTATCTACAGTAAAAAAAAAAAAATCCATTACTCCAGCAATAAATGGAGGAGGGGAAGGTGGGGGTTCTGTGGTGTATCTCACCTTTACCTGCAGGCTCTCCCAAGCACAAAGAAGCACTTGTGTCTGGTCATGCCCATTTGCTGACCCAAATCTGCCGGGGTGGGGGGGTTATGTGGTTTCCTGTTTGGGCATGAAATCCCTGGACATGGCAAGAAGGCAGTGGCCCAGTGTGGCAGCTACTCAGGGCTCCACCAAGGAGGGCCAGGACCTGGGCAGGGGCCGGTGTCTCTTGTGGCTTCCAGGTTCTGCCACATATTCCCTGCAACAAATCTGTCAGTGTGCAGTCAAGCTGATCCCCCGAGGCTCTATTTGATCACTTGGTTCGCCAGCAGCTCTGAGCTAAAGTGAGCTTACTCCTTGGGAAGGCTGAAGTGAGTTGGGCACGTGGAGAAGTTAAGGCAAGCACCCAGGAGGTTCTAAATTGGCCTCTCCCTTCCCAGCCCAGATGTCCCCTCTTCATCCCACTCCTGAAAAACCATGAGGAGCCGTGGAGAGGGCGCGGGTCTTTTCCTGGGAGCATCCCTCGAACAGGGCTGCTGCTTAGCACAGAAATATGCGGGTTGTGGCTCAAGTGAGGTAATGGGAGGATGAGGCAATGTGCCAGTCAGGGCTTGATCTTGATTTACAGGGTGCTTCATGGAAAACACTTTTAACAAGCAGGTCTGACACCTTAAAAAAAAAGCAAAAAAAAGCCGCTCCATCTGGAGTTCGCTGTAAC
>VZRH01007072.1:728448-754015 GCA_013397555.1 Urocynchramus pylzowi | reverse complement strand
TTTTCCTTAAAAAAGTGTTTTAACCTGTTGCAGGTGGTGTCATAAACTTTGCACAGCCCGCGGAATTAGTGAAGGTGTTCTGAATGTTGCCATAAATCTCGTGAAACGATTATTACCCCCCTCTGTCTTTTGTTCAGTCAAATTTCCCTGTTGTACAAATAAAGAGTTGGCCTTTATGCTGGGCTTGTAGGACCCTTGTAGGCGGAGGAGGGGGAGAGCGAGCGCTTGTTTATCACACAGTCCTGGCGATTTCTGTTCCCTTCTTTTTCTGGAAGCTGCATCAGATGGGGAGCTGATGGCAATAGTTTATTTCTGCACCGTGGTGTTGCTTGCCATGAGGAATCTTTACCAGTAGCTTCTTCTTCCTGTCCTCTCATGAAGAACATAAGCTGCAGTAGTTTTTTTATTTTTAAAGTCCGACTTTTCCTGAGGGCTTTTGTAATCAACTTGTTGCAGTATCCTGTTGAATTTTAGCAGTGACATATCTTTATTTCAGGCTACTCTATAGCATCCCTTGAATTCTGCACTGCTGCACTTCCTTTGTCCCCCTACAGCGCTTCCTGGCTTTCTCTGAGGGTTCATGTGGTTCCCCCTAGAAAAAGGGTTGATTGAAATAGCATCACCCATCAGAGGCCGTTTGTTCAAACAGCTTTGAAAAGTGTCCCTTTTGAGAAAACACATTTCCTTTGAGACTTTCATGTCCATGCCAAGGTTCTTAGGGAAGCTTTTGGTGTGACCAGGCTTACCAGCTGGTATTGTGGAGGCTGAAGAGTCTCTTAGCGTGCCACCAGTAAGACAAAGGTCTGTCCCAGTCCTCCTGGGTGACTGTCATTGCTGCCAAAGGACTGTTTGTGGTGAAGGGCGCAGAGTGCCTGTCTTGGCTGAGCTGTTGCTGAACTCATGGTAACTAGAAAAGTCAGTGCAGAAGTTTCAGTACATTTATATTCTCTGAAGCATTTTGTGTGCCTAGGACAGGCAGTTCCCAGTCTGTGGATTGTTGGAAGCTGGGGTAGCATCACTTATGCTTTATGCATCTGGTGACAGGTCCCTGTCAAAGGCACAACTCTGGCTTGCACAGGTGGGCCTGGGCTCTGGCTTGCTGCAGCTGCTCTGGTGTGCCAGCACTTCTGTGTCAGATGCCTTTGATGGAAGCTTGATCTGCGAGCTTGAGGAGGTGGCAGCTTTTGAGCTCCTCCATGTAATTCACCTCAGATCACATCCTTGCTCTGTAGTTCGCTGATGATGTCTTTGAGTTCCTGTATATTCCATATGCTGTATTTCTGCAAAAAGCGTGTTTCATTCCAAACTCTTGCTTGTGTTCACTGTCCTGTGGCTTCTGCAGTGGAGGAGAATGACTCCCCCAGTTGCCTGGTAAAAGTCCTGGCACTCCCTGCTGTATGCTGGCTTCAGGGATCAATAAGAAAACGCCTTTTCTGAGTGCTTGAAATAGTGTCTCATGTGTGACACTTCATTTTACTCTGGAGTCTGAGGTGGTTAGTCCCTCTTATGGTACATTTTGTGAGAGTTTAACCAGTTTTATTTCTCCTAACTCAAGGCAAGTGTGTTAAAGGGGTTTTGTTTGCTACTTGCAGTGCAGCGTCTGAAAGTTTCTCTCTTTGGGTGTGATACATTCTTCAATAAGGGGGTGGAAGAAGGCTGCTGGTATTCCCTTGTCAAGCAAAAATGCTAGGTGGGAGTGGCTGTGAAGGGCTGTCTTTCCCCTTAGGAACTTTCCAGCAGGCCTATCATTCCCAGCAAATAAAAGTTGTATCATGACTTGAACTGTTTCCATCACACCTGCACGGAAGGCAACATCTCCCTTGCTCTTGAGACAGCCCTGAGGGGGTTGGTTAGAGAGCTGTGTCTCTTCTAGCCAGGTTATCCCACTGGCAAATTCACTTGTTCCTTCTATGTAGTTTGGCTTCTTAGCTCAGGAATGCATTGAACTATTGGTTATGGATGGAAGGAAAATGTGTATTTACATGTGTTTGTTTGTATAACATCTCTAATCACCATGTGTACCTGTTTGTGGCAGACTATTCTGTCTGGCATTTCCAGGTAATTTGGTCATTTATAAAGCAATCATACTGTCCCTCTGTTCTTCTTGTGCCTTCTGTTTAAGGCAGAAGCTTAGAAAGAAAAAAATTGACAGCCTCTGAAAAACAAAAAGGGTAGCTGTGCTTTCTCCTGTCCCAGTTAAACATTACTATCCCCAGTGGCCTCATCAGCCTTGTTCCTTGAGCCTCCTGAGAGGATGTTCTACCCCTCAACTCTACTGTGTTCTGCTCTTGAGCTGAACACTGGCTTATCTCCAGCTCTCCCTAGGCATGTGCACTGACAGCTGAGGTCATGGAAAGCCTGAGGGAGGGGTGCTCCTAGAAATGACAGCTCATCTCAGCTTCTCTGGCTTTGAGGAACAGAAGCCTAAATCTCCCTGTTTTTTTAAAAGCCTTCAAGATCCTAAGGGTGTAGACCAGGTCTCCTTCTGTCTCACTTGCTCATCCCGTCTTTCAGACCCTGAATGTGGTTTTTCTTTTGCCACAGCAAAGCTGAAATGAAGTGAAGAGTGTCATTATAAAACCATCCCATTTTCCCATCCTTTTTTGTACATGCATTTTGACAGCGCTTTTCCCCAGGATGGTGGCCACCTTCCTAGTCTGTGAGAAGTGTGCTTTTCCCTTCTGCCCTGTGTCTGAAGCCAGGGTGTGGAGGGAGAAATGAGGAATGGCAGGTGTGTGGAATGGAGATGAGGTGTTCTGTCAGTTCTGTGGAGAGTGCCGCATTCCATCCCTCCCCACAGCCCAGAAGCTGTTGGCTGCCAGGCCCTCTTGGCAGGGAGCTGCCCTGTAGTAGCAGCACTGCTGGTGGGCATCTCTCATCAGTGCTCCTTTCTGTCCTGCCTGGCAGACTCCTCTGGTTATGGTCTCAACAGCCTGGGATCCTGGGGAATGGATTCAGCGAGTCCTACTAAGTCCTGTGTCCTGACTGCTGGCAGTAATAAAACTCTTGGCAAAATGAGCAGGAGGGTGATGACTATTTTCCACTCCTGGAATTTCATGGCTGAGTAAGAGATATGTTTTGGGGTCTGGGCATTTGGGTGTGACCAGCTTGGTCCATGTTTCTAGCCTGAGTTTCTTGTGCTGGTCAGGTGGTTATGGCCCCAATCCAAACTGAAAAAATGCTATGCAGCTCTGTGGGGCTGAGTGCAATAAGCTCAATTTGGGACTGACTGTCCAGCTCCTTAGAAGGATGCAAGCATGAACTGATGCCATGACATGCCAGTTGGGCTTTTCATGGAGTTACATATATATATATATATATATATGTGTGTGTGTGTGTGTGTATTTCATGCATGCTTTTGATGCCACTAGTGGTGGACATTATTGGAGGCAGGATACTGGTTTAGTGGGATAAGGAAGGACATCAGGAATTCTCTTCTCCAACAGTTGAGGGAGGGTCCTTGGCAGCTGTTTAAATTTATTTGGGTGTTGATCTACAGGCACTGTCTGAGGGTGCAGCCAAGCAAATACACTCTGTGCAACTCTGATTGATGTTGCATTGCCTGCATCCCTGTAGGCTCTCCTACCTGTTGAGGTTGGTGCATCCTAGAGAGGGAGTATGGAGGATGTGGGGTGTAGCATGGCCTCTTAAGAGAGGTGGAAATGAGATGTGTGGGAGGTGCAAGAGAGGATGTTGCTCAGACCCACAGGTTGTTCCTGGCGGCGGTAATGAGGCTTCATAAAGAAAGGCTGAGGCAGAAGTCAGTGACATAAAATGTTTGGCATTGACCATTGTTTCTTATCTGTGGCTGGTGGCAGATCTGGACACAAAAGGAGCAAAGTTCACTTGTTCAACCCAGGTTTTCTTTTATAAGAAAGAAAGCAGCATTGGGAAGCTGGGCAGTGGGAAGAGTTGTAAGGGTGAGTGCCTGTGCTTTGGTGAAATCTGTCCTTGTAGCTGTGATGTGGAAGATGTTAAGACACAGTGGAATTGGGCTGAAATCTGCAGCATGTTGCCCAAATGTCTTTGCCACTGTAGGAGAGGGGTAGGTTTAAAGGAAGAAACACCTTTTGGAGATGCTGTGAGAGAAAGATCTGCTGTGCTGTACAAATGGACGAGGTGGAAACGTGTCTGATACCTCACCCTGGAACACTTCTGCTCCCATGGGGAAGAAGTGGACAGGAGAAAGATCAAGCAGATGATTTACTGTTTTGCACTATTGGCATTGCATGGTGGAATAACAGGTGTGTTTTGGAGTCTAGGCTGCATTTGGATCTTGCTGATCTTGCTGGACTGTCCAGTCCCAGCCAGAAAAGTGCTGTACAGCTTGGTAGGTGCATCTCAGACAGGAGTGCAATCAGCTCAAAACAGACTGAAAATGGTCCCTGGCAGCTCTTTACAAGCATATGACTTACCAGCATAGCTGGAGGATGAACAATGGATTAATTGGCTCATTCACTAATGTAATTCAGTTAAAACTGGGACCAAGAGATGTTTGAGGTAGGAATTACTGTGGGAGGTAGGAATTACTGTGGGAGAGGTTTCTGTTTTGTCTGGAGTGAGTCGCTGACCTGTTATCTGCTAGAGTAGCAGCCACAATGCCTCTGTGGTTTTTAGGGAGTACTCTGACCCTCATTGTCCACCATGGTGCAACAATAAAGAAAATTAGGAGGAAGGATGGTTTTGGTCAAATTTATCTGCTATCAGAGCCAACTGGCAGATGGCAGCCGTGCTGACATTTCTGACATGCCAGCCAGTGAGCAGGACTTTTGTAGTGTCTGACAAGGCAGGCGTGAGTCATGGCTTGTGAATGTCAGTATTTCTTCTTAGCTCTGGTGGAATCCAGAAGGGAAGAGTTCATATCCCACATCTCACCCCCTCATTGCCCTGGGAACAGAGATGGTTGGCTCCTTTTCTCCATGGTGCCTGCAAGCTGCGTGCAGAGCTCCCAGGGAGGTGGTGGGGAGCTGTGTGTGCCAGCACAGGGGTGTACAGTGAGTGTAGAAGGCAGGCACGTGGACACGTGGGAGCAGGAAGGAGTCTCGTGGTTCTGTGTCGGGTGCTGTGTGCAAGGAATGCGTGGATGGGAAAGTGTTGGGCTTTGTGCTTGTAGTTTTGGCTGCTGAAGCATAGAAAGAGTGAGTCCAATCCTGTGTGGAAGTACCACTTGCTGAGGAATTGACCTGTGGCTGGTTGCAGGTTCCCCCTTGCTGTGTGGAATAGCCCTCTTCCATCTTTGCTGGGAGACTTGGCTAAAGGCGAGAGGTCTGCTGGAGGTGAGGAGACATTTGGTGTGGTCTCCAATGTGCCTTGTCCACTTGGAGGGTTTTTAGAAGGACATATTTCTCGTTTTTGGGAGGACCTTTTCCTATATTTGGGGAGGAAGAACTGTCAGGCTGGTTTCTGCGCCTTTGAGTCCCAGTTGTCTGGGTTTTTTCCTTCTCCTGAGCAGGGAAAGAGTGCAAGAGTCCAGCTGAGCTCATGTTTGAGGAATGAGGCTGTGTTCAGCCTCAGAAATGGGCTCTGGAGAGCCAAACAAAAGCCTGTTCTGTCCATTGTGCACTCCCCAGGGCTTACCTCTGGTGTATGCAGTGTGGCCGAGACAGGAATAAAAAAGGGGATGTAAACCACTGAGCTTAGACCGGGACAGGATGGTGGTTGCTGACTTCACTGGGCTGTTTGCCCTCAGGCACTGTGGAACCGTGCATCCTGACTCACAGGTGTGCTGCTAGAACCTGGCAGGAGGGAAAAGCAGAGAAAAACCTCTGCTTTCACTGGTGTCATGAGCTTTACTTTGGCTGCAACTGTCTCCATGTGGAAGAGAACTCCCTTGCAGAAAAAAGAGTTTAATTGTTTGCTACTTCATCGAGAATTTTAACAATCTTTTAAGAAAAAAAGAAGGGAGAGGGAAGCCAACTTAGATGAGAGCAGTGAGAGTATCCAAAATAAATTATTGCAGTTACATAAATGTGATTCTTATGAATAACACTTTTACAAGGGCATAAGTGGGAAGCTGATTTCCCTGTGTATGAGGGCACAACTGCTGTGGATCAGTAGTATCCTCATAATTTTTGACACTAATAACCATATGTGGCTAGCTCTGGTCCCCTCTCCCTGCATTATCCTGCCCTGGGCAGTCAGAGCTAGAGCACTCTTTTGGCTGAGGTGAGTAATAGGAGGAATATTTTCTGTGCTAGAATTGACCTGGTTATTTCCAGCATGGATTTTAGGGTTTTTCTAAATTCTTCAAAAACAAGAGATCAGTTTTGTTTTCTGGATTCCTCTATCCTTATCTATCCTAGAGGAACTTCATTTTTACAGTGGACATTTAGTATTGAAGATAGTGACTTGGTTTATTCAGAAACTTTTGACTGTGTTGTTCTTGGATTTTCTCTTGGGTGTGTTTTGCTTTTAATACTTAAGGACTTACTGAGAGTCTCGACCTAGAAGTGAGCCATGCTGTAGACTGCTTTTCCCCTCCTGCTCACTAATGGCATGGGATGAATTGAAAGATGGATAATGAGTCTGCCCAGCGATGGAGAGCAAAGTGCTCTGTTGCTTTCTGCTGAGCTCAAAGAAGTCTGGATGCTGGGGATGTGCCAGTTATGTTTTTAGAGGCTCCTGAGGGAACAAAATATGGTTTCTCCCATATCCTGAAGTGTTCTTGAGTCTTCTTGGTATTTGAGGGTTATTCCAGGGTAGAATGTGCTACAGTAGAATATGGAGTAGACTACTTCTAGCCTTTAACTGTTAAGCTTTAAAATAACAGGAGATCAGATGAGATGATAATGGTTCTTCTTGACTTGAAAATTGACCTCTAAGGTGGATGGGGTGGTTGCGGGGAGGATTAAGTTTCAAAGTAATTTTAGGCTTTCCTGTATTGAAGCTTCTTCACAGAGTGCTAAGTTAACAGGAGGGTGGTTTGGTGGAGAAATCCCCTTCAGCATTTTCCTGCTTCCTTTGAAGTCCAGCTGTTTTGTGCTGGCATCTGTTATAACCCTTTCCCACTTTCTTTTCCTTGCCAGCTCTAAATGAAGTGAATGATTACACTGTCATGGTTTAACCCCAGCCAGCAATTATGTACCATGCAGCCATCCCTCCCTCATGCCCCTTCCCTGGTGGAATGGGGTGAAGAATCAGTAAAATAATGTAATTAAAATTTATGGATTGAGATAAAAGTAATTTATCAATTGAACCAATATAAAATATAATGGTAGTAGTAATAATTTTAATAGTAACAATAGTAGGAATGAAAAGGAGAGCAAGAGAGGAATAAACACCAAGAAACACAAATGACGTGCAACACAACTCTGTAGCCTGTTCCCCAGTGGTGACTGGCAGCTCCAGGCCAGCTCCCCCCAGTTTATATCCTGAGCCTGACATTCTGTGGCATGGAACATCCCTTTGGCCAGTTTGGATCAGCTGTCCTGGCCATGGTCCTTCCCTTCTTGTGCACCTCCTTAATGGCAGAGCGTGGGAAATGGACAAGTCCTTGATCTTACTGAGTAAGCACTGCTTAGCAACAACCAAAACATCTTTGTTATCAGCATTGTTCTCATACTCAGTCCAAACCACAGCACTGCACCGGCTACTGAGGGGAACACGAACTCTGTCCCAGCCAAAGCCAGGACCTACACCGAGACAGCCTTGCCAGAGCTGCTCTACTGGCTGTGGCTCTGTACCCTTCATGGAGAGCTGCCCTTTGCCTGTGCCTTTGCTTGAAGCTGCAAGAGGAGCAGAGCAAGCCCAGCCCCCCCGAGCCACCGGCAGAGCCAGGTGTTTCAGGGAAGCCGTTGTTGGCATGGGGCTGGGGGATTTCTTTGGAGCTTAGTGGTGCCTGCTGTGGAACCAGGGACTTTCTTTGTGGCTTGTCTCCTGCTGCCAGCCTTGGTGAAGGGCCAGCAAGTAATTGCCTGGAGGCAGCCCTTGCCTCCCGGTTGTTTATTCACATGCTGGTGCCTCCCGGTCAAGTTTGCAGGCTGCTCCTAAAGCAGCTGTGTAAATGGTTTTGGTGGAGTCATTAAAACGGGCTACACCAGGGCAGGGCAGAAGAGGGAGGAATGTTTTATTTTTGGCTGGGAGTTGTTTAATTTTACTGGAAGAACGATCCTTTTCAAGGCAGCCTTATGCAGCGTGGATTGAGCATTGTTTCCAGCACTGCTCCTATAGCAACAGGAGAGAGACAGCTCCTATGAACTTCGACTTACAGCTCTGGGAAATGAAATGTCATTTAATTGCCCTTGACTGTGCTTGATATTTGATCTGGCTCTAATAAAGTGATTTTAGCAGTGGAGAGGAATATAACTCCTCAAATCGTTCAGTGATTGCTTCAGAACAGCTCCAGAGACAGTATTACTGGGGATGTATGTAAGGACTGACGGTCAGAAGAGATTTCTTGTCCATTCCTGGTGCTGCTGTCAGGAAAGTGGGTATTTCCAGATGTGAGTGTTCCCACATGAGGATATTCTGTGTAGAAAGGGAGGCTCCTGAAGTTGTCACTGGCATCTGTGGCTGCCGTGATGAGGTGAGAGCTGCTGTTGCCCCGTTCTGTGTCTGCATGATGTTCCCTTTTCTGTCTGTGTGCCAGGGCACTGCAAAGTGCATCCCCCTGTTCCTGGTACTGCAGGTACCTGCTCCACTGCTGGCATGCTCAGAGGTTTTCTCTGGCATGGCTGGCACCGGTCCTGAGCTAATCAGCAACAGGTCTGAAGCAGTTTTGAAGAATGTTAACCTTGGTTTCCACTGCCAAATCCCATGTCAACTGCTTTTAAAATATGATTTTAGTGGAGTTCACATTGAGGCAGGCTGCCTGGGAAAGATGTGTGGGATGACTCCAGAGACTTGCTTTCCTTGTTTGCACCACAGAAAGTGACAACAGGAACAACTCACTCAAAACAAAACAAGTTTTGTACAGAAGCTAAAGCAGGCGTGGGGTTTTGTGCACCTCTTGGTTTGTGCTGTTTGCAGTCGTGTGTCTTGGGCACAGGCAAGGCAGTGAGTTTTAACAAATAACTTGAAAACTTTGTGGTTTATAGCTTTGTGTTCTGCATTGGTCTTCCAGAAGACAGGGCAGCTTGGCTGCTGGAAGATGGATGTTGAGGAGGGCAAATTCACCCCTTCTCTCTGCTGGGAGAAGCACTTAATCTCTCTGTGCTCCTGTTATAACCTGCTCTCTTTTTTCTTTATTGGGGTGCTTTGAGGAGGCAGAGGATCTTTCAGGCAGTGACATTATAGAACACTGTGTGATTGAGAGGCTAGAAATGTACCTTGTGGTGGCACACAAATTGCCTGCCCTCTCTTCCAAATACTGCTGCATATGTTTTTGACAGTGGGATTTTAAGCCCCATGATTTGTTTGTGAGTTTGGTGCAGTGGAGATGACAGTCTGCCATGGGATATGCACCTGACACTGTGGGGAGGTAGAAAATCTACTGGCTTTTAGCTGAGCACCTTTTCAATGTACAGATTTGTAGGGAACAAAACTGCACTGAGACCGCAGCCAAATTTTGAGTGACTGTGTAGTAGCTACAATGCAGCACGTGTTCTTTGGTTAGTCTTTGCCCTCAGCACAAACCACTGTGTAAAACCCCAGCTTTTTGCAGAGAGTGAAAAAATGGTTATCACTGCTACGTTATTTGGATAGCGCTTTGAATTCGTGTAGAGAGTTGCCTGAATAGGCTTTGTGGAGCTGGGAGGATTTCTATCTTCCCAGGTCTTTTAGTGCTTGTTGACTTGGTTCTAGTACTGGCATGGCTGCAGGGCAGGGAGGTTTTGTGGGCACTCTCTGAAAACACTGAGAACCCAGTGGCTTTGCTTCTGAGCGCTGGGCTCCAAATGAATAGGATGAATAGGAAGACAGTGAATAGGAAGGGATCAGGCAGAAAGCTGATTCGGCACAAAATGTTTTGTTTAGAAATGTGGCTTAATGCTGCTGGTAAATTCTCCAGTGCAGACAAAGCCCTGCTTAAAAATAGAAAAAAAAAAAAGGAAAAGAAAACCCCAAACAAAAAGAACCCCACAATGCCCATGAGCAGAGTTGGGAAAATAGAATTTAAAATACCAATCGTGGGCTGCAGTGAAGAGTTTGCCTTGTCTGTTGGCTGACCCTGACCTATCTGAACTGTTGCTCCTTCTTGTGTCAAACCCTCATTGCTATGAGCTCTCTGCAAACACAGCCAGGCACTGCTTTCTGCTGCTTCCAGTGAGAGAAAAGAGAAGGTTATTGTTCCTCTCCTCAGCTCAATGACTAGTGAAGTGGTTCCTGTGTATAAATAGTGTGAAGTGCTTTGGGATCCTTCAGGATAAAGGAGGCCTTATGGGATACAAGAGGAGGTTGTTTGACGCAGAAGGAGTTTCCCTTGGTCACACAGTGGGTGCTGGTCTCTGCCTGCCTTCCAGCTCCTCATGGGGACAAGGTGCTTAGAGGGGATGCTTGTTTCCCTGCTTAGCCACCTCTGGGAGCAGGACACATGGCCTTTCTGCTCTCAGGTTGTGGCTGACTGTGAGTGTTTTGTCAGGGAAGGGCTTTTTGTTTGCTTTGTAGTGAAACAGTGCTAGGGTACAGACACACAGTTCCAGGCACGCTTGATCACTCTTATCTTTCTCTCTTGTGCTTTCTTTTCTTAATGGTTGTAAAATAGGTTTTGTACCAAAGTCCTTGTTATCCTCAAGGATCCCACAGCCAGGCATTGCTTCACCCAGTTTGGCTAACCCCCTCATAAAACACTTAATTTGCAGGTATGTGGGTGGTGCTGAACATGTAAACCCTTGCTGAGTTTGAAATTTATGCTTATTGTTATTTGTGCTTCAGTAAGCCCCTCCCCTGGGGAGTAAACAGGCTTGAAAATATGAGTGGAAGGTCTGAGTGCTCTTCTCTGGAGAGACAGTCTTGTATCGAAGAGCAGGTGACTGCTCAGGTGTATTAGGCATGCAGCTCCTCTCTGGATACCTGGTTCTTATCAAAATTAGCAGGAGTTTGGGGGCTACATCAGTCCTGCTGAGGGGTGACAGCAGGGCTGTCATGTGCCGATGGAGGTGTTGCATAGACACAGACTGTTGATGTGAGATCCTCCCAGACTCCCAGAATGGGAACTTAACCTCTCTCATTTCTTTGGAAAAGTGCTCTCCCAGTCAAGAGGTAGGGTCAAGCAGGGTCTGCCAGAGATGTCAAGGAGGAGGGGTTTTGACCAAAATCTGTTCTGTGTGCCTGCCCCCCCTCTCCCCCCCATTTTGAATGACAGTTCTTTAGAAGGAGCTTTTCATCCTCAGTGGGTGCCTGTCTTGTGTTTTGCATTCTCCCCAGTCCTAGGCACGAGTACTTTGACTTTGCAGCACATTCCAACATGCTGAGATGGAAAGCAAAGCATTGAGCTTTGTGTCCTGGGTCAGCTTTCCCTTCTGAAAAGCCAGGAGTGTGGGGGCTGCATGAAGCAGATGAATAAGGGGCAGGGCACCAGGGCTGGTCTTGGAGAGTTTGGGCCCAGCCTCAGGAGGATTCTTTAAGAACTATTGCTTGCCTTCTAGGTGCCTTTTCTCCTTTCCCCAGTTCCTTCCCTTATTTGACCTTTAATTAACGAACCCAAGAATTTTGTTTGGCCTGCTTTCCAGTGGTGCAAGAAATGGAATTTCCACTTGTTTCTCTGAAGAGATATTTTTGTGATCTAGAGGCTGTGTAGTAATGTGAAACAACAAATTTCTGGCTCTCATTGGCATCATTTTTCACAGGGAATGGAAGCAGGGGTAATCCAAGCTGGTTATAAATGAAGGTGTGTTGTCCATACTGTGCTAGTTTGGGACCCTCTGTCTTAGAAAAGCTGGGGAAGGAGAGGATGCTAGATGCCATTTCCAGTACAGACTTGCAGCCTAGCTGCCTCCACAGAAATGACAAGCCCTGGGATGACACGCCAAGGTTAGAGGGACAGAGTGCTAGCAAAGGCCCTCAGCCTGTTGCTCTGCCATGTGCTGGGCAACTGGAGGATATTTCTAAAAAGGTGATGTGGCTGACAGCCCAGGTGAGGTGTGTCTGCACTGGTACACTCAGTGTGGGCAACAAATGGGAGGAGTTGGAAGCCACTGTGCTGCTAGAAAGCCACAACCTACGTGTCATGATTGAATCTTGATGGGATGAATCCTGTGACTGGAGTGTGGCTATCAGTGGCTACATGGCTTCATCAGAAAGGGGAGCTGAGGAAGGAGAGAGGGTGAGGTTGCCCATGACCAGGTTGAAAACTTGATCACTTCAAGGCATTAACACCAAGAAAGGCTTGCACTGCATAGAAGGATCTTCCTGAGCTTTCTGATGGAGTTGCTTTCAGGCCTTTTGCACCAGAATGAGCTGTCATTTTGTGTACACAGCCTTGACAGAATTGATAGCAGCATTTACAGGATGCAGCAGTAAATACAAACCTGTTCTGACAGCTTTCTAGCAGCAGAAGATGTTCGTGCTCCCCACTGCTGCAGTCGAGCTCTTCCCTGTTATCCAGTGCACGCTTTGCAGTTTAATCAAATGCATTCATAAGGTGTATTCTGAAATCATGTGCTCTCTACTTAAAGGGTTTGATGGCAAAGCATATAATCATATATTGATTTCAAAATAGTCTTTGGCATAGTTCATGATTCTCTGCATCTATCTTCTTTTTTCCTTCATCTTTCTGCTTTCTTAAATCCAGCAGCAGACTAGAACCAGCAAGAAGAGAGGGGGTGGAAAAAAGCTTTTGAAGAGGACTGAACATTTGCACTGGTGCTGTCACCTGCTTTGGTGGTAAAAGGTCAGTGTCAAGACTGCTGATCTGTGTTGGCTGTCAGTTTGGGGTGGATAATGGCACACGGTGTGAATTTGACCTCTTTACCTGCAAGCTTTAGAATTCCTCTCCTGGGAAGGCTTTACTTAAATTACTTTTAGCTGCTTTCTGGCAGGCGAGAAGCAGCTGGAGGCCCTTTCTGAGGATGCTCAGTGGGGTAGGTAAAGTGTCAGTTGTAATGTTTTCATCTTAGAGAGGGAACTCAAGAGAGGTCATGCTTTCAAAGGCTGGAGTTTAGCCTTGACAAAGAATGTCAGTGAGTTTGCTGAAGATTAAAGTTAGTGGCCCACACCTGCCCTGCACATACCAAGGGAAGGATGTCTGCTTTGTTTGCTGATGGCTGCCAGGGTTATCTGGCCCAGCTCAGATAGTCTCCAGTGGAACATTTCCCTGCCGGCCAGCAGTGTGCCCAGTGGCTGCACTTTTGTTACAGCATAGGTACAGTGGGATTTCCTGCAGCAAGTCTTTCTTGTGTGCTTTGGCAAAGATGTTAGAAGTTATTTAAGTTGTGGTATATGAGTTATCTGTGGAATAGTTGTCACTGATATGTTGGATACCAATTTGCTTGCTATCACTCAAAAATCAATACTTTTAAATAATGATGCTTTTAATGGCCTGGGAGCTATTCATTTTTTTTTTTGGCATTGTTTCTTCCCCATCTGTCAGATGCTGCTTTAGGGCAGGTTGTGCAGAAAAAGCCTGCAGGCCTGGCTTTCTTTGCTGTTTAATTAAGTGCTGTTACTGTGCAAGTTGAGGCAAATGTACCAAGCAGTGTCTGGGATGACTAAATGAATGTCTATCCAGCAGGTGTGTGTGTGTGTGCATGTCATATGCTTTCTGAGCTGGGCTGTGTGTGCATGCCTGTGTGTGCCTTTGGGTCTGCAAAGAAAAAATACAGTGGTGTGGTGTGGAACACACAGAGCAAGTCCTGCCATTGAAATTTTGGGTTTCACAGTTGTCTGTGCAGTGCTTGTGTTCCCAGATGCTCAGCACCCAGAACTGGAGCCATACTGCTCAACTTCTGGTGAGTTCTTGTGGTCCAGTTTGTCCTAAGGGTTCACTCATGGTAGGATGAGAGCCCAAGAAAATCAGACCATAGAATGGTTTCATGTTTAATGTGATCCCAGCCTTCCCTGGCAGTCATGCACTGTATATTCTTACCCTCCTAGGAGGTTGTGGCTTACAGTCACACAGGGCAGGATGAGCTCACTTTTTATCTCTTTTATCTTTTTGAGATGTTTGCATAGGTTCCTCCTTGCTTCACTGTTATTCCACTGTTATCCACTGTTACTCATATACTTAATTGTTAGCATCTCTCAATCTCTGATGTATTTGAACCAACAAGCCTCAAAAATTATTGCCAAAACTGCCTTACCAGGCATTCCTCTCATTATAAGTATGTATTTTACTAATCATAAAAGAGGTTGTTCCAGTTCACTGGCTGAGATAGTCTTTGCTGGCAAAAGCACTTTTGAGTCTGTGAAATCCTGTTGCTGTCGGGCTTTTGCCAATTTGCCAGTCACCTGGAGCCTGTCATGCCTCTCAGCTGGCATTCCTCCATCAGCAGAGTTTCTCAGTGCAGATCCTCATAAAATCACTGGGTTTAGAGAAAGATGAGGGTCTTGCATTGTGGAGGAAGAGAGAGGCAAGAGTCAGACTGAGGGACTTTCCCAAGTGTATGCACAAACTCTGTGTCAGAGTGGGAAGCTGGATTCAAGCTGTTCAACTCCCAGTTTCTTGAATTAATCTTCAGACTGTTACCCCTCCTTTTCATCTACAGGTTCTGTCACTTGTTTTTTCTTCTCAGCTTAATGCATTTTGTTTTCCCTAGAGAACTATTTCTCTCTGTCATTTCTGTTGCAGTGTGTGTGGGCATAGTAAGAACCTCTTGTTGATTCTCGTGACTTCCATAAAAATACTTCTTTCCATTGTGTGACTAAATTTCACAGCCTGTATTCCTTGATTGCTTGCTGAAATTTAACTTGCTGATGAAGCTACTGTCTATTGGACTGGACCAAGTAACCTTCATTATGGAAGTACTTTTAGTCTTCTAACCACTTTTTCAGTTAGCAAAGTACTTCCCCTTATGAAACTCATGTTTAATTAATATGTTTTTATGTAATTGTAAATATACCCCTGTGGCAGAGCTTTCCATTTCCTGTTCATCAGAGAGCTCATGTGTAATTATTTATAATGATTCAGAACAGGTTTTTTCCTCAGTGTTTAAAATAGAACAGAATTATGTGTGTTAATTACTGTTGCTGCTCCTTGTCCGGTTTCAAAGAGTGATTCATATCAGTTCTGAGGGTTTGTTATAAGGATGACTGAAGGCAAGAGACCCTGGCTATGTCAGTGAATACAGGATGAGGGCCCCATATTCATCCTGGTGCTGTGACACTGATCAACACTCTGTGCTTTTTGGGACCGTGGGGCTCAGAGTCTGAAGTGACCCTAAGCCTGGCAAGCAGATTGTGGTTCCCCCCTCCCGCTGCCAGGGCTCCTTGGGAAAAGCATTTCACTGTAGCCTCCTGCCCTCTCTTGCTTTCCCCAAAGATCAGGATAGCTCCCTGAAGCCTCACCCTGTCTTTGCAGGTGATGGGAGGCAGTAGATCACCCTGTGTGAGGCAAGGAGCACAAACAGGACTTCCAAAAAGAGGGTCTGGAGAGCTGTCTTTCCCTGAATAGTTGGCTGCGTGAGTCATTAAGCATGCAGAGGCAGCCAGTGCCATCAGCTCTGCTCCTGGCTAGGATGGATAGATCAAACAGGAGACAGCCCTGATTGCTTTCTGATTCATGGTCTGCCATCCCTGGTGATTCACCCTGCCTTATAAACCTGCAGCTGTTCCCTGCCAGCTTTCTGGAAACAGGCATATCCTCTCCTGCCAGCAGCGAAGCCAGGCTGCCTGAAAGGCCTGTACCCAGTGCTGGGTGGAGCAGGACCTGCAGTCTTGAGGGGGATTCAGACTGTCTGTCTGTCATCTGATGCAAGTGCAGTCTGAGCTGTATGTCTGCCCAGTCCTCACCCTGGACAAGATGGAGCTGTGACTGGGATTTCTGAGCTCTTGGATCAGAAGGAGGGAGAAGTTAGTGTCCCTTGCTAGGGCCCAGCACCTGCTCTATGGCAGTTTGTAGGGGGCAGACTGATGAACAGATGGAAGGAAGGAAGCAATGAAAGGTTGGTTCCTGAAATCCTCGGGAGCAAGAGGCAAACTGAGCCAAGGAGCCTAAGGACAGAAAGCATGGTTATCATCCCCTGGTCAGTCTCTGCAGGCCTGCAGTGCACGTTCCTCTACATACAGCCCTGATGTTAGAAGGGGTGGCCTCAAGACCTCTTACTGGAAGGCATCTCTCAGGTCTGGGCTGAGATACCTGTTCTGAGTTGTGCAGGCGTGTGTGGCTGCCTTGCTGCTGCCATTCTTGTTCTGTGGCTTAATGAATTCTCTGGGAACTGTAAATCTGTCACCTTCCATGCATGTTGTGTTCTTGGGGCGTCTTCTCATGGAGAATTTGCAAGCCTGGTCAATGCATACAGTACCAGCAGCATCCATTCCTTCCCAAAGCCCCGGGGCTCTTCTGTGCTGCAACATGGTAATTAATCTGAGCATTGCTGGAGGTTCTGATCTCTTCTGGAGATAACTCTGAAGAGTTGTTCTCCTTGATCTGTGCCACCATCTCAGAGCTGCTCCCTTTGCCAGTGAAGCAGCATTCTGCTGCCAACTGCTGTTGCCAGATGTTATTCTGGAGAAAAACGTTTTCTTGTGAAATGGTGACGGGGATGGGCATGGGTGGGACTGTTGGCATGTTCACACTCTTGCTTTCCTTGTTAGCTTCATTTGTTAGTTTCTAAAGCATGGGCCTGCCTGGGGCTTTTGAGTGGGCTGGCATGAAGCACAGGGAAATAGTTTCCTGCAAATAAAATACAATTATGCTGCAGAATGGGCAACTGCTGTTCCCAGCCTTGGTTCATCTGTCTCTAAAGCCAGACATTAAAAGTGTGGTGGCAAAGATAATGCTGATAGTCACCTGATGTGCAGCCTGGCTGTGTGTATCCATTTCTCACTTTCTTTGCTGTCAGGTGTTTTGCCAAGGTAGATTAGTCTGTGCTGCATGGCTGGGTGTAGCTGCAGTGGGTCCCTGGAGGGAGCTTGCATCACTTGTGTGAAGAAGTTTTGTATTTTAACTAAGCATGAACTCCCTGCCTCTGGAAAAATGTAGAGGCTGTTTGCCTTCCTGCTTCCAGGGAGATTGTTGGTTTAGGAAAACATTACACTCTGATGCTGGTTCACAATGTTTGCATCATTCCTTGCTGGCTGGTATGGGAGGAAAGGGATGATTTTTTAATTGAATGCAAGTGGTGAGGATTTGTTTGCACTTCTGCATCCTGCCTCACACAGGTGATGCTGGCAGCAGTACTCTGTGCAGTGCTTTTGTCCTGTCTGCCTGGTCAGGCAGCAATGAGGATATTTTTTTGAGAGGTTCAGACTTTGAGGTCTGAACAACAGGCAGTGAAGTAACGTGGAGCTGTGCTTGGTGCAGACCCACTTCTGAGAGACGTGCTCCAGGGTGCAGCAGATCTGTAACACTGCACTGGGACTGACTCACAACAAAATCCCATTCCTTACATATCTGCAGGGCCATTTTATGCTGTCAGATCATCTGAAGCCAAGGGTTGTGTTTCTTCCTCTTAGTAGCTGGGACAGTCTTTTAGTGCCCTGGGGGACAGCTAGCCAGTGAGAAGGGCCATGGAAAGTAAGCAGTGAAGAAGAGAATTAATTACTCCAACAGACTGCTGGGGTTCTGAACATATGACAAGTGTGTTCCCAGTTACAGTTGTAAAGATCAAAAATAGCCCAAACTTAGAGAAGGATCTATTTAAGGCAGTTGTAACTAATGCCAGTGAGAAGATAAAATTATTTGGAGACAGTTTATTCCATAAATATCAGAGACCAAGGTTTCTGTTGCCGCCTTCAGAACAGCAGCTACAGGCTGCAGTCAGGAGCCAGACTGGGATTTTCTGGAGAACAGGCCTGGGATTGTGCAAGATCTTGTGTGTAGGTTACCCAGATGGATCTGAGAGCTCTTTATCTGAGCAAATGTTGTCCTGTGTCCCTGAAGTCAGCTGAATGGCTTGTTCACCAGCTTACTTCAAAAGATTCAAGTGTTAGATCTTGCAGGAGGAGGGTAGTAATGCTGGCCTTCTGGGAGAAGTGGTGTCATGACTGACTCACTCAAGCTTTTCTGGTTTTGTTTTTTTTTTAGGAACCAGAAAGATGCGTGAGTATACAGAAAAGAAGGAAACATGTGGGACCATCTGTCTGAAGTACCTTCTCTTCATCTTCAACTTCTTTTTCTGGGTAAGAAAACTCAGTCTGTGTCAGAGGCAATGAGGTAGCACTGCAATTTCAGTGTCGGGGTGCAGAAATCTTGGGTGTAATGAAGTCTTTGGGAAGAAGTGCTGACATCAGTAGGACACAGCCTTTGTCCTGTTGGGTGAAGTGTCACCACCTGGGCTTGGCTGCTCAGGCTGCAGAAGTTATGGTTTGACACCATAGCACGTGGCTGTTTCTAGGTCATGTTACCAAATACAGAAAATTACAGGAAGCCAGAAAATAAGCTTTGATTTTTCACCTAGTTTACTTTTTCCAGTAGCCTGAGGGCTCCACTGTCTTGCTATCCCTCCTCTCAAAATGGCAGAGGGAGTGCTGGCAGCTGACACACACCTTCTTGCAGCTTTAGAGCTTCTTAGAGTTATACTTTCTACCAGGAAAATTACTGATGCCAAAGAATTGTGTTTTCCTTTGGTGCATGGGACAGAGCAGTGGAGTTTCCAGGTCAGACCTTTAGGGAAAACTGTCTGAATTTACCAGAAGCTGCCTAAAACCCTCTGGAAGCTGAAGGCTTGCAAAGAGAAGAGGGGATCACTAGGGATGTTGTTGGGTGTTCTCTGTGCTCATTTGCTACAAGGGTTAAAGTTTAGCCAGCCAGGCTGGTCTTACAGATTTCACATGTTTTATTTGCCCAAAACCCAGTGTGGCTACATTTGGGAAGACTCTGATCTGGGTATGAACTGCTGTACACAGGTAGATGGTTCAGATAGCTTCCATCCCAGGCTGCCTGGGGTGCTGAACTGGGTGTCTTGAAGCTCAGGACCTGCTCCAGTCCCAGTGAGTCCATTCTTTAATGTAGATCATCTTTGGCTAGCTGATGGAGCTGTGGTACATGCTGCTGTCCCTGTCCAGCTGCTCTGGGAGGTGAGGAAGTTCATGCCTCAGGCACCCTTCATTTGCTTGCTTCTCTCTCTCTCCCCAGCTGGCTGGCGGGGCCGTGATGGCAGTGGGTGCCTGGACCCTGGCTGAGAAGAGTGACTACATCAGCCTGCTCTCCTCCAGCACATACTCTGCTACTGCTTACATCCTGGTGGTGGCTGGGGTGGTGGTCATGGTCACTGGCATCCTGGGGTGCTGCGCCACCTTCAAAGAGCGGCGGAATTTGCTGAGAGTGGTGAGTTTTGCTTGATCGTTTTATTTGGGGGAAGCACCTTGGTTGTGTTGTGCACCAGCCTTATTTGTTTGTCCTAGAGCAAATATCACTAAGGTCTCCAGCTCCTGACAGCAGTGCTGTCCGTGTCCCAGGGGACAGGAGCATTTTCTTCCATCTACACAAAGAGTGTGCTGCATGGTTCAAGAGTAAAAAGTGTACTTGTTATACCTGGCTTTGTGTCAGGTCTTTTGCCTCTATTTGAAACTATTCAAAACAAAATCTTGTGGCTTTTGTCTCTTCCTTGCCCATTCTGTATTCTGTTTTGGAAAATGGGAAGAGGGAGGAAAATATGAGAGACCTGTAACAAAACTAGCTTTTAATGACATTAGGTTCAAGCCAGATTAATACACTTTTTCACTTGGTTGTCAAAGATCAGGACACTTCCAATATTTTCTTCAATTGCAAAAAAATTACTTTAGTCTTGCTTCCACAAAAAAGAGCCATATTGTTTTGATAATCTGCTGCTTCTTTTACAGCTTTCTCTGTGTTACTTCCTGAGCTCCCTGCTCACCCCCTACACTGAAGTTTTTTACCAGCCCTGAGGTTTCTATTTTGCTTGCTCCCTTTCAAATCTCCCTTTCAGTCTGGAGAGTGGCAGCAGTCTGTTTTAGTGTCTGGGCTGCAGTGTTGAGTGCAGTGACTGAAATAACAATCAGTGGCTCTTGGCATTCACAGGTACAGAAAAAAATACTTCAGCCACCAGCTCCTCCCTTTGCAAATCCTCGTTCACCTGGCCGACCCCATTTCTCGTCTTTCGTTTGGATAGAAATCAGAGTTGTGAGCAAGCCTGATGCTTCACTGCTATGCAGACCTGACAATCCCTGTGAGAGGCAGAGTAGGGCCAGGGAGGGAGAATAAAATATAGAGGGAAACACTGTGAGTGCATTGCTGATGCTTGTTCAGTGGGTTCCTGGTCTGTAGCAGTTGGTTTTGGCCTTGCTTCACTGACTCTCCATGCCAAAGAGATCTCCCTTTGTCTTTTTCCCTCAGCCAGAAGCTACATATGAAAATCCAGTGGAGTTTTCTTTGTTATTCTGCCATAGAAAATTAATAATTGTCTCTTGGGAATAAAAGGTCACTCTGTCTCCTTACACCACGCGTCCTTTCGGAGTGGCTGGTTGTGACAGACCTATTGTCTCTTCTTGCTTGTGCTCTGCTTTGGTTGCCTTGAGTAATCTGAGACAGGGCTGTGCTTGCCAGGGCTGGGTGAGCCTGGCTGGGGGCCTCTGCCAGCTCTGAGCTCAGACAGTAATCCTGACAGCTTCACAGTCACCCCAGGGGCTGTGCCAGCCAGTCCCACTTTCCCTCTATACAAGAGACCCATGTAAATATGGGAGGGAGCAGTATAAGCAGCACAGAGCTGTTCTCTCCCTAGTGCTGCCTTGGTGCTTTTAAAAATTGATTACTGACAGCTTTGGATGCTGTTTGTAAAATACATATCTGGTTTTTAGTTTGTTTCTCTCTTGAAAAGTTGGGAAGCTGTGCATTTTTTTTCTGCCTTGTATGTAACTGAGTTTTATGAGCCCACTTCAAGGCTTTTCATAGTATTTCACTGTTCATCACTGACAGCTGTGCTACTTTTTTGTCATTTCTTACTGGCCTTCCTTAACCATGTGCTGTGCTGAGGCTTGGGCAGCAGAGGTGGAGTTTCTCTGGCTCCATGAGCAGGCAAGGCAGTGGATCTGCAGCCTGGCTGGCTGTGATGCTGCAGTCCAGCTCTTTACAAGGACACAGACCACTGTTATATCATACTTCAGTCAAAATGCAGCAGGAGTCCCAGGGAAAGACCTGTCAAATAGGAGACCTTGCTTATAAAGAGAGAAGGTGACTTTCTTTAGGCCTGGCCCCTCACACTGCCTTTTCTAGTCAGCTACCTTGGACAGGGAGAAGGCAACTCACATGGATTAGGATTTCTGTTCCTGCTGCATTTCAGCCTGGAACCCTCCCACTGAAGTGAGATTGCTGATTTAGGAGTATTGTTGCTATCTATCTCTTTTCAGGTAGTAGAAAGATGTCTCCAGATAATTATTTGGGTTGTAGGTGGGTTGAACCATTTTTTGTATTATTCAGAGAAAACACACTTAACACTTGGTACCTCACTCGAAACTGGATGGAATTTGGGCTCTTTAGATCTTGAAGAGACACCCAATAGCCCTGACTCAGTCTTGGAGCCAGAGGCAGGGTAAATTTTGCTTAGAGCCCACCCAGGTCCAGGCATGTGTTTGCTAGAGAGCTTCTGGTTATCACGCATTTCTGACTTGGGAAACAAGTAGGGCATGTCCCTACAGTTCCATGCCAGAGCTGGCCTACTCCTCCCATAGCAGACCTCTAAGAAAGCCTTGCAGCTACAGCTGAAGAGCAGGGAGAGCTGCCCTGTGCTCTGTGTGTGTCCAGAGTGAAAGCTGCTGCTTCCCTATATCATCATGGTACTTAGAAGTGGCCCTGAGGGAACGATGAGAGTAAGATAATGGTGGAGTGTATCAGCAGAGACAGGTTGGGTTCATGGGTGGTAGATGCACTAACCTCCCTCACAAGGTTTTACTTGTGACTCAGATTTGTTAAGGTCTGCTGAATATGTGTTTGTTTCTATCCACTGTAAGCCAGCACAGCGAGCAGAGAGCTTGTGGTGACATAACTTCAGCTCTACCTGACTGCATCTGACATTACACAGAGCAAGGAAAAATAAATAAGCTTTCCAGACCATTGGTTGTTCTCAGCATCCTGGCCATCCTCCTGCCCCTCCTTGGCAGAGAAATGATGTCAGGTCAGTTAAGGCATAACAAGGTCCCAATGAAAGAGAGCCAGCCATTGTGTCAAGGCCTGCCAACCCTTTGTTGCCCCTTTTCAACCTCCTGGGAGTGTTGGGAGCAGCCTTTAGCTATCCTGCACTCCGGTGTGTGACTCACTGCCCTGGGATGAATGGGTACCTTGTACAGGCTGGGAGCTGCGGGGGAGAGCCTGGGGCAGGGGAGTGAAAGGCCGAGATTGTGTGCTCAGATTAAAGCCTGGTCTGCAGATAAAACCCAGCTGTCCTTCCTTTGCAGCTGCTGAAGCCCAGCAGGGGTGAAGGAGGAAGCCTGAGTGTTTGTGTCATTTTACTCCTGCAGAAGGGGCTGGGAAATACCTAGTGAAAAGAGCACACAGTGGGGGTGTAACCCTTGTGCAACAGAAGGCATCCTTGCTGTGCTCAGATCTGCACTGTCCTTTTTTGTGCAGGTTCAATGTCCACTTACATTTGTAGGGAGCCATTTGCTTTGTCTCTTGGTAACAGACCTTTCTTACGGTTGAGGGTAAAACAGAAAATGGGAGATATTTTGTTTGTTCTGTCCTGGGGAAGCCAGCTCTTATAGGAACTTAGCTTGAGGTCCATGTTATGGCTGGAACTGGGGTTTCTTCAGCTTTATCCACAGGAAGATTCATTTAATAGCAGTCACAGAACAGCCTGGATTTGTAATGAAACTGTTCCTTGCTGATCATGAGCAAGGCAGGGGCTGTTTGTCAGGAGAGGGGTTCTCCCTGAAAAGCTGTCTTGGACCCTAAGCAGGAAGTGGATGCATCACCCTGGCTCTTCAGGCCTGCCTAGTCCTTTTAATCTACTACACATATTCCCCATGGGTTTGGCTTTCTTACTTGTTTGTGACCATAACAGGGCTCCCAAACAGTTTTTTGTACTGCCCATTTTTGATTCTCCTTGTGGCAAGCAGGACTTACTCTTTTCATTTCATTGCCACTAAGCCCTTTTAGGAAATAGTCATGTTCTCCTATTAGTCTTCTAAGAGAAGTTCTCCCTTTGGTTTTGAGATGCAGAGCTTTTCCATCTAGAGCCCAGTTCAGGGGCACATACAGTCCCAGGGCTGAGTGTGAATCAGTGCTGAAGTCCATCCACTTCTACAGTGCCCCTCAGCCTGTGGCTGAGCCCTGCAGAAGTCACTGGGAGCACAAATGATGCTTTATACTTAGCTGCTGTGCTGTATATTTGGTGAAATGGGTCCTCTGTGGCTTTATTAAGTCATCTTTATAATATACATTGCTCCTTAGTAACTTGGTGAAATGCCCTAAACAATGTCAAAACAAGCAAAAGTTTAATTTTTTTTTTGTGTTGATGTCAGAATCAGATACTTTCTATGATACTGAGTGTAGTCATTAGGTTATCTATCTAGGTTTCTTTTGTACAGTGATCTTATCTTGGTTGCCTGCACTTTTCCATTCTCTATATCCCTCTGGCTGTGTGAGTTAAACTCACGCTTGCTGCTGCTTGTCTTCAGTTATTCTGTGGTTGGGTGGTTTTTTATTAATCTGTGGGATTGTTCCTTTCCTACCCTGTTGAAGTCTTAATCCCAGCCCCTGCTTTTGATCACTGCTGCAGAAAAGCATCAGTGAGGACAGGTAAAGAAAAGCTGTCTCCTGGCATCTCCTTATGTTCTGTTCTAATGTCTTTTTCCCATTATTTTACAGTACTTCATATTGTTGCTATGCATCTTTCTCCTGGAGATCATTGCAGGAATCCTGGCTTATATCTACTACCAGCAGGTGAGTGGACATTAGTCCTTGGAGACTCAAACAAGGGAGAGAGAACAGCTCATTATCATCCCATTTCTCCAGCCAAAATTTGGCCTGGATGCTTGGGACATAGGCCTTTTTGTGGTTCACCTACTCATTCCCCTCCATATACAAAAGGCCTTGGATTATTTACTGGTTTTGACAAAGTAGTGTTCATTACTCTAAGGGGCTGCTCAGCCCTGCTGCTCAGCTCTTTCCTGTGGTGCACTTTGTGCCCTGTTTTTCTGCAGACCCTTGTAGAAGACAGTTTTGAGGCTGTGTAGATCTAGGAACTCTCCTGAGAGCCTTCAAGGCATAGTGCAAACAACTGAAATCATGTCAGTGCCACTTTAGCGTGTTCAGGACACAGGAACAGTTCCTGCTGCATCTGGCAAAGGTAATGAATGGACCAGCTGAGAGGTCCTTTCAGGTCAAGAACTTTCTGAGAGCTTTACTTGAGCAGCACAGCTGAGGGGCTGGAGACACAGGACAGGCTCCCAACAGCTGCAGGTCTGGCTTGGCACTTCTTGCAGTTGCCGAGAGCAGAGCTTAACTCATCACTTTACTTTCAAAGAGAGTTTAACCACCAAGGCACAAACAGCCTGCAAAGTTGCTCTCATGTCTGGAAATTGGTTGGAAGTGGCAAATTAGGATTGTTATCAAATGGCTGTCTGAAAAGCAGCTGAACATCCCATCTTGTTGACTTCACTGCCAGGACTCCTTGCCATTCCATTTTCTCTTGGACCTTCTATGCTTTGCCATTTTGGCGCTGGTGGTTTGCAAGGAGCCAAAGAACTGTACTGGCTCCTGCCAGGAGGGATCTGGGGTATGAATGTGCATATTTAACGGGAAAAGATCAATCCTGGCAGGCATGGCAGGAAGCCAGGATCTGTCCATCCATCTGTGCAAAGGCATGAGGTTCATATGTGACAGTGGATGAAGAGGAGCTGATCCCCAGGTTGAAATAAGGGACAGCATATTCAGAACTGTACCCTTGAGTGCTTTAGATCACTTGAGTGCATCTCTGATCAACAGCTGCACATCCCTTTGCCCTCTGGCTGATAAATCCTGCTTCTCTCTTGGTTGCAGGCTGCTTGCTCTGTTTGCCACTGTTTTTATTTCAGCCCTTGCTTTGGTGTCCAAGGCTTGCATGTGTGTGTCTAAACTGGTTCTTTATCTCTGTTCCATGCTGCAGTTCTTCCCCGTGAGCCCACAGGTAACTGCTTTTCTCCCAAGTAATAACTCTGCTAATGGACTCTCCTCTTTATTTGCCTCTGCCTCCCAGTTGCTGAACCTTTTCCTTTCTTTCTATTATGCTAAGTCCTTTGCATTTCCATAGAGCTTCCCAGCCTGAAATCTCAAAGCATTTTTCAAATATTAATGAATGATGTCTCATATCATCTGTGTGAGGTAGGTGTTGTCCCCATCTGACACCTGGGATTGGGGAAAGCAGTGTTTCAAAGGGAGAATAAACTCCAGACTGTATTTTGCACAGTGTAGTATATCCAGATGTTTGGCCTCTCATTTACTACTTACTATGTAGAATAAAAGGTATATAAAGAGGTTGTTCAGCTGTTTATTCCATTGACCCCATCTAAAATGCATGTTGGCATTATTTATACTGGTATAGGAACCTTGGAATTTCAAAGATGTTGGACTAAAGCAGTGTTGCTGCATGAACCAGTATAA
>VZRH01007072.1:704791-728408 GCA_013397555.1 Urocynchramus pylzowi | reverse complement strand
AACAAAAAAAAAAAAAAGAATGTGGCTCTTTGGCACTTTTTGGCTGTCAGCAAAGGGTGAGAAGGATGCAGCTAGATTAAAAGAGTCTCCATAGAAATAAGTGTTTGAATCCAATCACTTGAATGTACCAGTGGTTTATGATGATGCTTTCAGAAATTCTGCTCTTGCAAAATCAGACTTTGTCTCTCTATTATCAAGAAAGGCCTTGCAGTGATTTTTGCAATCACACATTTAATTCCCTCCTGTGGCATCTTTTTTCAAGATGATACAAGAGCTGTTTGGTCTATGTGGTTTTAGTCCATCATGCCAAGGACTCTTGATTTTTTCCTGCTTCTGGACAGAGTAATTTTTATTTTTTACAAAAATAGAGGTTTTAGTATTTTTTTACAGGCTTTAGAGGGAGAAGACTGCACATGGTCTCACAGGCATATTCATGTTTAAGCAGGCACACGTTTGTATTCCCTTTCATTGCAGGCATGTCGTGGCAATCTTGCACATTCAAGGTGAGAAGCCTTGTGGGGATGTGTAACACAGGTTGAAATTTGATCCCAAAGCACCTCCCTGCAGTTATTAAAACAGATTATTAAAACAGTTATTACAACAAATCATTTGGAAATAAGCCTGTCCAGTCCAGCCTGGGAGGACAATCTTGAAGGAAGCTGTAGCTTCCACTAGGTTCTCCATCCTCCTCTTGGAGCAAAAGCAATGGAATGTATGCAGGGCTTTGGGTGGTTCTGAGGAGTGGGTTTGCCTTGTGATTTTATCCCATTTGTCTCTTCCATTCAGCTGAGCCTGGAGCTGAAACAAAATCTGAAGAACACCATGACCCAGAAGTACCGGAGGGAGGGAGAAGAGAGTGTTACCAGTGCAGTGGACAAACTGCAGCAGGAGGTGAGTGTCTCTGGAGGCAAAGAGAATTAATGCAACTTCAGGGCTTAAAACCAAGCACACAGAAGGCATCTCTTGATGTCCAACCTGCAGGTATTTCTTGTGTAAGCTGAGTGTATGTTCTGATTCAAGACAAAATTGGGTGAAGTGCGAGGCCTGAGCCATGCAGCTGGCAGAATTGCATGGTGTGATCACTGAATTGCATGACCAGTAGCACAGGGGAAATGATATCTGAACTGCTCCCAGTGAACTGGAGCTGCCAAGTCACTCTGACAGCTGCTTCTACTTTCCCAGTTCAAAGCTTTGGAGAAATTGCTGACATTTTTCATTAAGCTTTTCAGTACCCTAGAGAGCAAGATATAATGAAAGAAGAACTCTCCTGCCACTGTTGTTTGCTGTGCCTGGCTCAGGGGTGGTTCAGGTTAGGGCTGCCACAGTTCTGACAGGTTTTCCCACAGAAAAGGCCCTTGTGCATAGGCATTTTCAAAGCACAGGGACTGCTCTTTGCATAGTGCCATAGCAGGTGCATTTGTGATGGTAACTGGTAATTAAACTTATCCTGTTGCCATCATTAACATGCAGTTATGAGCTGAGGCAGCTGCAGGTGCACTCTGGTTACAGTTCGTCCCAGCAGTAAACAAAAGTCACAGCTGCTGAAGGGTGGATGAACTTGATATTTAAATGGCCATTTGGGGAACTCTTAACACAAAAGTCACTAATAATTATAAAAAAAACAAACCCATGAGATAGCTGGAGTGTCTGCAAAGGAGGGTGAAGCCTAGGGCTTGATGTGGGAGGCTGGAGGAGAAAAAGGGTGCAGTGCTTGCAGGCTCAGCCTTTGCTCTCTGTGTGAGCAGTTCAAGTGCTGTGGGAGCAACAACTACACGGACTGGGCCGACAGCCTGTGGATCAAATCTCCAGAGGCCAGTGGGAGGAAAGTCCCAGACAGCTGCTGTAAGACTATCACTGACCTGTGTGGCAGAAGAGACCATCCTTCCAACATCTACAAGGAGGTAAGAGCAGAAGGGCTTCAGAGCCACCTGTCACAAAGTGTGTAAAGGAGGTGGGCAGGGAGCAATGGTGTTGGGTTATTACTGCAGGCTGTCAGTAGGCTTCAAGGTCAGTAGCATTCCTTGGAATGTAGAATTCACTTCTTTAGCTGAGTGTTCAGCTCTGTAGACTGTTATTTAATATGTAGATATAGAGAAAAATAATAATGTTTGTTACCACTGGGTATATTAATTATGGGGGGAAGCAGGAGAGGTTATTAGTTCTGATGAGAGATTTGGATGCAAGTCCTACATTTGACACAGCTTCCTGTGGTTGGAATTACTCCATGAGGTGCAAATGGAGATACTTCTGGTCCTTGATGGACAATTACAAGGCAGAGTCAGACAGAGCCTGGCTTTCCAGGTTCATACCAAAACTCAATAACCAGACTCTAATAAATAACAGTGGGAAGAATTTACTCTTAAAAGGCTTCTGTTATATTAGGGTTGTTGGATCTGGATGAACTTAGCAGCATTTCCTTGGCCTTTTGGCCTCACAGGAGCAAACTTCCCCTCCAGGCAGGAGCTAGGCAGTGAGTGAGTGAATCTTTCTCCACATACCTGAGAGAAGAATGACACTCTGTGTGTGATGTGGTCAGTTCTTCTGCATTTCTCCTGCACTGCTAGCAGCCACCTTGGGTTTGTTCAGAGGTTCCTGAGCAATACCAGGCATGATGCAGTTCACATCATCTGCTTAGCTTCTCCAGAGATATTGGGAGAAGAGATTGCTCACAGACACCACTTCTTAAAGTGCTGCTTTCAAGGATTGCAAACATAGGATTAAAATGAACAAGAGGTTAAAATGAAGCTGATTTTCCATGTCCCTCCTTCCACCCTGCAGAGTGGTTGCATTACCAAGCTGGAAAACGTCATTCAAGAGCATCTGAAAATTATCGGGGCAGTGGGCATCAGCATTGCTTGTGTGCAGGTAAAAAGGGCTGAGGGGAGTTTTAGGGTGCTGGGCAGAAGTTGAAGGAACTCCTGAGCTGAGAGATAGAAATAAAGATGTTTTATTGCTCTTCCCTGCCTGGCAAGAAGTTGCCAGGTACTTCGGGGACCCGAGGATTCACCAGGTCCAGGGCAAAAGCTTTTGTGCCAGTCTGGTGAATTCCCTGCAGGTGACGTAACCAGCAGGGCCGGGAGGCCATGGCTCTGCAGCCCGAGGAAGCCCTCCTGTGGCTGTGTCCCATAACTGCCGTCCTGCAGCAGGGACCTTCCCACCCGGGATCCTAAGGATTATCTCAAGTTATCCAGAATTTTTCCTTCAGCTGTGTCATGTTGAAGAACAGCCCTGTGGGTCTGCAGTGATTTGGGAGAGCGTGGCGAATGAAGGTGTAGAATGTTAATGTCTTGCACTCTCATTTTAAGAGGGGATGGCACAGGATATTCTTTTTTTTCATGATGCAGATGTGTCTGGGAGTTCCTTATCTTCCCCTTTGTTCTGGCAAGCAGCCAAATTACACCCCAGGAAGCTACTAGTGGTTAATTACAAGGATTAGCACAGATTGTTTTTTCCTGCTGCCTATTGCAAGCTGGAGTGTGTTATCCCCAGGCAGGAGCTGGCTGACACTTGTGTGGGTCTGAACTGTTAATTTGCAAGTTGCTGACTCCACTGCATCCATTCTGTGGTTTTCATGTATTTCTTTCTTCCCTTTACACTGTAGATCTTTGGGATGATTTTCACCTGCTGCTTGTACAAGAGTTTAAAGTCAGAACCATATTAATAGCTGTGAGAGCTCTGTTGCCCCCCCTCTGCCACTTCCCTTAGCACCTGCCAAACCTGACCACCTCTTCACCACCACCACCACCACCAAAGTGTCTGTAACTCGAGGACTTGGCTCTGCAATTGAATGCCTTTAGAACCATGCACTGCCTTACCTGCCCCTCTGGGGAAAGCCACAAAGCTTGTTGTGTACGAGGCAGCCAGGAGTTCAGCAGGTCCTCTTCAGTGTCAAGAAACAAAAAAGCTGTGGATCTTCTGCTAGAAGCTTTAGCACAACAGTCCCTTGATATAACTACAAAGCAAGATTTATCCAAGGCCATTTCCCTTGAGGCTTCTCCAAAGCCAACATGAAGCTGTCAGGATGCTGTACAAGAATCATGGTTTGCTCTCCTGAGAAGTGGCTCAGCAGTACTGGGCACCAACTGTGAGGACAGATGATGGTTCTGCACTGAGCTGAAGCCAGAGCTGAGTTTCTCAAACATGGAAGATTTCTCTCTCTCCCTCCTCCCAAGTGTGCACCAATGCCCTAACACAGCTGTTCTCCACCAGAGAGGATGCTTGCCTGATTACTGGGAACAGGAGCTACTTGCCCAGCTGACTGGGAGCACAACGTGGTGCAGCTGAAATCTAGGTGTGACACTCCTGTTGCCAAGAGTTGTGGGTGCCTTAGGATTTCTCAGCAATTCTTCATTCTCTTCCTTGAAGCCTCCTCCAACACAGTGCCATTAGGAGCCACAAGAGGCCTTTTGCTTCCCAGCAGTTCTGGGGCAAAGATGATGGACTGCCTTTTTTGGGTCTAGTCTGTTTTATTGACTGGTTTCCAGCATGAGTGAGGACTCTTATTTCCACCTCCCTGTCCCCTGATGAGGTTTGGTGAAGAACTGGTCTTTTTGTGGGGCCGCCATATCTTGCTACCCCTTGGCCTGCTCAGTTAGTGGAAATACCTTTTTCATCTGTTACATGTTGAGAGGTTCCCTTGGTTTGATTTTTCTAACTAAAACCTCCAAGTTTACCTCCCTTGGCAGGAAGTGGATATACACCAATGTTTTTCAGCCTCCAAATAGCTTGTTAATCAGCTGAGGGTTTTCTGGCTTTGTCTGGAAGCTCACTTTACTGCTTACTGCCAAGAAAGTCAGGAGAGTCAGTTCAACCAGTTACCTCAGTGTACTTGGTAAATTGGTAGTGCTGGGTTAGCTGTTTGCTGCTGAGGAAAAGGTTTTAATTAAATATTGTCTCTGCACTGGGATCCTGGATACATACAGGACACATTGCCATGGACTTGGTGCCAGCAGGATCATAGCCTGAATTCACAGGATCTTTTGTTCCTCTTGTCTTGTTCCCTCCTTCCTGGTATGCCTGTTACACTCATGAAGCAGCAGAAAGGGGAGTTTCTGAGCAGTGAAGACAAGCTCAGACCCTTCATAAATAAATTTCTTCCCTCTTCTGGCCTTTTAGCAGTGCTGGCTGAGCCCCTGAGAGCAGACAGCCAACATAAGCAGAATCATCCAGACCAGTAAAGGGTCTTGCAGCATCGTGGGGGTTTTGGTTCATAGAGCAGAAATCGTGGACTGGAGCTAAAGGGCGACACGTTAAAATTCAGAGCAGGTCAATCTGAAACTCCTCCATTATCAGTCCTATGAAATAATCCTCAACTAATGCAGAAAGAGGGGTGGAGGAACTGAGGTGTATCCTTGGTTCCACAACAGTAAGAAAGAGAGGGAAAAAATCTAAATTATTCTGTAATGATCTAAAGGAGAAATCTCTAAATTATTTCTTGTTTTATAGTAAAGTTCCTTAACAAGTATTGACTACTAACTAAGAGGAAAATATTGAGCATGTTGCTTGAAGCAATATTTCTGATTTCTTAAATATATCTTCATAGCTGCCTTTGCCCATTCCCTTCAAAGACATTGTACAGGGTTGGGAGAGGCCAGGAAGAATGAGACATAAACAGTAAGTTGGCTTGTGTCCACTGAGTTGTTTTATACTTTTTCTCTGTGTAACAATATTAATTGCTTTTGTTTTTTTTTTAACCCAGTTTAAGTTGCTGGCCAATAGAAAAATAAAGCTTAAGACTCTGTACTGACTGTGTGTGGCTCAACTGAAGGGATACCATGAGCCAGGTGAATTCTCTGGCTTGTTCAGATCCTGCTGCTGAGGAGCCAGCTCCTCCAGAAGATGAATGGAGGGACCAGGCAGGGAAGGAGGCTGGGGGGAGTCTCCTACACATCCCTGCCCCTGCCAGCCTGGTTATGATGTGGTGTGGGGTGCTGCAGGCTGCTCCCCCTGACAGCTCAGCGGGAACCTCAGGGGTTGCTCAAGGTCACAGGGGTTACATAAGGTCATTTGGGCTTACTTGAGGTCACTGGAGTCCCTGGTAGGGCTTACTTGAGGTCATTTAGTCCCTGATAGGGGTTCCTTGAGATCATTTGGGGTTACTTGAGGTCATTGAGTCCCTAGAGGAGTTCTTGAGGTCATAGGGGTTACTTGAGGTAATTTGAGGCTCTGATAGTTGATGAAGGAGTCAAATGGGAGCACAGGGCTTAATGATTATGAGCTCGGGCCTAACGAGAAGGCACAGTTTGGGGTAATGGATCAAAACCTGCCAGGGGAGGCCAGGGAGCCCAAGCCCTCAGGGTCACCCAGTGGCCTGCAGTGTCACCTGTCATTTGCCCTCTGTCCTATCAGAGTAGTGACTGGGGTGATTATTAACTTTATTAATAGTTATTATTAATTAGTAGTATTAGTTTATTTTATTAGTGTTTATTATCGTCTCCTGTAAGCATTAGCATTTACAGTGTTGGTATTAGCTATTAATACAATTATCAAAAATTCTACTGTTGGGATCTATTAAATTCTATTTACAATATTATGTTTTGGGATCCAGTAGCATAATCACCTATTGCAACCTAAAGCTATGATTATTTATTAGAATGAATAGCAGATTTATTAGTATTGATAGTTATTAGTGTATTATTAGCTGCCGCAGGGCTATAAACGTGTCCTGTTGGAACCTCCATGACTTTGACCTGAGCAGGGGCAGGTCAAAAAGCGGGAGCAGCCCGATGCCGTCTCCCATCGTCCCGGTCCGGGGTGTAGGGCTGGGCATGCCAGCGGGTGAGACGCGGAGCGCCGGCGGTGTCCCCGCCCGCAGTGCGGGGCGCGGCCGCGCGGTGGCGGCGGGGACACGGCGGTGTCCCAGCCCCGGGAATCCCGCACGGAGAGGGAGCAGCGGGCCCGGCTCCGGGCTGTCGCACCGCACCGCTGACGCCAGGCAGGCTGACAGCTTGACCTGGCCTGCGCTCGGCTCTGAGCGGAGAGTTCTGCCGAAACCACCCGCAAGCGTGTTAGCCTGTGCAGGGGAGACAGCCGGCTGGCTCGGGAGCGAGCCGCTGCCCCGCTGCGGGACTCTGTGCATTCCTGGGATGCACTGGGTAGGACAGGAATGTGACTGTGTACATTTATGAGACCTCCTCCCAAGCCCCATTTCCAGGAGAAGTGAGTCGAAGGTGGAGCACAAAACTAGAAGAAGAGCTGTCCTGGTCCCCTCTGTGTCCTTAGGAGTGCAGTGTGGCCACAGCCATGCTTTCTCACCCCCAAAAGGAAATTAGCACCCTTTCTGCAGTACTGTCCTGGGGTGGTGTCTGGGGCATCTGGAGCACAGTGTTTTCTAAGCATAAAGCTATTGCTTTAAAGTGATTTCTCTTTCTCTTTGAAAGGGCTTCTGCAGTGTTCGTGCTCAAGGTGCAGCTGCCATCTTACAGCATCCCCACGGCCTCAGGTCTCTTGGGTGCTTCCTCCTCTCTGGAGACAGGAGCACAGGCTTGTCTCGCTTTGGACCTGGAGATTTCAGCTGTGCTAATTGCCCTTTGCAGCAGTTAGCTCAGTGCAGGGTCTGTGCTCCTGGGGTGGCCAGGTGGTCAGCACAATTTGCTCAGGAATAAAGGAGAAAACAGCTGTAGTGGTAAGCAGATTCTGCAAGGGTCCAGCTTTGGGCAGTCACTCTGTTCCTGCCGTTTCAAACAAGATGAGTATTTTATGCTTCCCTGCAAGGCTGGGAGCAACCCTCAACCAGTTCACAGACATGCCCTTTCTTCTCCTGCCATTTAACTGGGGGAATTTTCTCCCTAGGGAGGCCTTGGTGCCCCTTTCTTTTGCCATTTATGAAGCCTCCCTTCAGTGGTGATTGTAACGTCCTTGTTTTCCTGATGGGCTGGGACTGAGCACGGCTGCAGCAGTGGAGGGAAAGTCGAGGCTCAGGCAGTGATACTCTCCTCCCTGGTGAGACAGGACAAATACAGCCTGCTTGGGAAATGGCAAAGGGGAATGCTCTCTCCTTTCCCAGCTGGCCACGGAGACAAAAGGGAGCAGATTCATGTGGTGCCTTCAAAGATGACAAATTTCTCATGGGGAGGGAGCGTAATGCTCTAAGCGAGTTGTAATCACATGAGCAGCAAGGATGCTGATACTCCCCCCAAATGCATTCAGTGACTCATTCCAAGTGCACCATTCTGGGGTTCTGAAGTCCTCTTAATGCTCTGCAAAGGAGGCTGCTCCTCCTGCGTGCCAGCATTAACAGAAGGGAAGCTGCATGGGCTGAGGCCATCAGGATCAGCAGCTTTCCCTCTTCTGATTACGGCTCCTCTCTGCAAAAATGAGCTGCTGAACTTAAGGCATTTCCAGGCTTCATTTTTCTGTGTAGTGAACTCTGTTGCTGACAAGAGCAGAGCAGTTTCTACCCACACAGAGTTTAGGGACAGCCCCGTGCCCTGCCACCGGCTGCTCTCTCCCTGCCTTGGACAGCAACAGCCAACCCTGTGCCCCTGCAGTGCCAGATGTGACTTGGATGGCAGTCACAAGTGTCCCTGGCAGCCATGGGGGCATGGGGGCACCGTGAGGGTCACACTGAGCCCCTCACACCCCTGGGGTCAGAGACAGCCAAAGCAGGCACTGACCCCAGGGTGCAGAGCTGTGGGGTGACGCTTTACATCTTTGGCCTGATGTGCATGTATGTACATCTGTACATCTCCTGCCATGCTGGAGGATTTCCACTGCCCACAGGAACCATTACAGGTGAGGTTTGTATTTCTTTGCTCAGAAAGGCTGGAACCCCTTTATCCCAGAAGACACCAGAAAAATGTGCTTTATTCTTCCAGACTCATGGTTCCTTTCTCCCTCCTCCCTGGGAGTTCCTGAGAGAGCTTCCTGTTTATTAACCTTTTTACCCTCCCCAGTAGTCTTCAGTGGCTAGTTGCTTTCCCATGTTGTTTTACATGCTTTGATTCTTTGCTGCCCATTTTGAGATGCAGAATTAAGCAATGATGACCTGAAATGCGAGGCACCAGGCTCGGGTTTTGGACTTCAGCTGCTATCTTCACTCCTGGAAGATGTCAGCTCAGTTCCCTCCAGACTGAAATAACAGCTAATCTCACTACAAAATGACATCTGAAGGCATGTTCCTCCACACCTGCTTTTGTGGTTCTTCTCTTGAATGTTATTCCTCTGTTATATACTGAGCATCATCAGGACCTATTTTATATTCACCTAAATTAAATCTTGTCCCATTTAAATGTGCCCAGCTGTCTAAGATATCCCAGGCGAATTCACATTTTGTCCTTGTGTTTTCCATCCGTCTTCCATCATTGTTCCACAAACATTATCAATGTTATAATTCATTTCCTTTCCCTCCTTCCTCCTTCTCCTACCGCCCTTTTCCAGGTTTTTAATAGCAGCCAGTTAAAGGCTGATGTGCTCTTTCCTCTGCTGAATGCCTCGTGCTCTGTGGAGGGGCTCATGAATGATTCAGTTGTTTAGGCTCTAGCTGCCAGTTGTGGCAGGATTACTCAAAAGAAACATTTGAGGTTTGTCTACAGTTCCAGATTGAAAAATCCTGAACCCCAAAACAGGGAGCAGAATCATTAAACAGAAGGTTGCATATGTATTAAATACATTTTTCACATGTATTTTACAGTTCACTTATCACAGGTAATGTCATGGGATCAGGCTATTAAAATCACAGTTCCAGCAAATGTGGGCTCTTGGCCCCCTTTACACCAAAAAACCACACAACCTTGCCTTTAGGGAGTGAACTGAATTTAAGCAAAGGTGGGCGAGAAGAGGCAGCATTTCACAAGGAGAGCAGTGTGTTGGTGGGGATGTGGTTACGGTTCTGACTGGAATACAGGAGTTGTGTCCCCTCTCTGCCTGGATGCTGAAGGACACCTCTTGTACCAGGGTTTTTGGCAGGGCTCATGACCCCTTTGGTGAGATGAGCAGCTACTCAGATTTTGCTGGTGCTGGTGCTGGATGGGAATGGTGGAGCAGACAGCAGTGCAGTAAAGGTCCATCCTGCACCTCCTGAGTGAGAGCTGAGCTCCTTCTCACCTTGAGCCCCCACCAGGGCCTGCTCAGCACGATGGACAAATTAATTCCTAGCAGTTTTTCCTTTTCCTTGTCCTCTTAGATTGAAAACTTCCTTTTAGTGCCTGTTCAAGCTGTGCCAAGCTCCACAGAGCCCCAGTTGCAACTGCACCTCTTCAGCTCTGCCTGTAATGTAAGTAACAATAAAAATACAGCTCCAAAGGAGTTATGACCCCACAAAACTGCTGAACTCTGGTGGCACTCCTCTTCTAAAACCGTTCTGGTTTAGAATCACTCATTTTTTTCTGATTTCACATAGCCTGGAGCTTGGAGTAAACTTGATTCTGTTCTTGCAGGCAGAGGTTTCTGGAATGTGGATGCAAATAGCTTTTGCTCTCCATGCACTGCTGCTCTTTTTTCACTGCTTTAGGATTCAGAGTCTTTCTCAGAGACAGGGTCCAAGGATGCTGCTTGTCTCCCTGGGGAGGACCAGGTGCTGCCAGCCTGTGGGTTAACTGGCAGCAGGAACTGCCCTGGAGCAGAGAGGGAGTTTGGGGTTTGGGGAGAGGGAGCCAGTTCCTGCTTCACCTGCTTAGAGCCAATTCAGGGGAACAAGTTCACCATTCTGGTCCAGTTTTTAATACCACTTTTCCCCAGGAACAGGTCTTGGAGAAGACAGCAAGACCCTGCAGGTAGGGGCAGCCTGGCTGACATCACCTATTGGGCAGGGGTCAGGAGCAATGGGCTGTAATTAAGGTAATTATGGTTTTAATAAGGCATAATTGAGCTAATGGCTTTTTTTCCCCCATCTACATCCTGAATAACCTAAAAACCAACCTCTGAGCTTGTTTTTGGGGCTTGTAGGAGGCAAATGTTCACCCCTTGTTTCCTCTGGCTAATTAATCCTGTCCCCAGTCCCGCTAGAGGAGGCAGGAGATGCCCTTGATTGCTCTTAATGAAGTCAGTTGGTGCCTGAGGGTTATTTGAAGGCTTGAAGCTACTCCCCAGCATCTCTTTGCAGGGCTGGGTCTTCCCTTCTGCTCCTCTAGTCCAGGAGAGGGGCTCTGGCACCACCCATGTGGTGGCAGGTGGGGAGCCACCATCCTTCCCAGCCCCTGGGGTCCTGCCCCCGGGCCAGCCTGCAGGGCGGGCTCTGTGCTGATTGAGGCCAGGAAGCCTGGTGGGCTTAATTTGGGGCTGCTGTTTGCAGCACTGACAAAGCTGAGGCTGGGGAGTCACCTGCAGGTGAAGTCAGCCTCAGACCTGGTGCTCCCAGCTCTTGAGTTCTTTGTGGTGGCCCAGATCTTGGTGGGAATGCTTCTTCCCACTGGGAAGCTGGCAGCGGCTGCCCTCTCCCTCAAGCCTCCTTGCACCAGTTGCAGCTTGGTGGTGACCCTCTGGAAGGGACATCTGCCAAAGGCTGGGGATGAGCAGCAGAGCCAGGACCAGGCAGGTGGCACCTGGCCCCACACCCTGTTCCCGAGCTGTCCCTGACGGCTGCTGAGGAGCACTGCAGCCACACACTCCTGCCCTCACAAGCAGCTCACAAAGCATCTCAGCTCTTTCAGACACCCAGCCCCAGTCATCTGGTGGGATTAAATCCAGCCTGTGTTACATCTGCCTAAAAGTTTCCTGGGGACCTGGGGCTCAGCTGCTCCCCGGAGTAGCATCTCCCGGTGTCTCTGTAACTCAGGTACCAACATGACTTTAATACAACTTTTTAAAGTATGCATTTGTATCTTGTAAGCCCTTGAGTACAGCAGAGTCCCTTTTATATTGAAATTCAGGATTCTCAATAACATTTTATTATGAGGATTGCTATTTTTGGAATTGCTGTTACTCTGTTATGAGCAAGGCACCTAACATCCTTCAATATGAAATCATTAAGGGCACAGCAGAGTTCATTACAGGGGCATTTCTCTGGATTAAGAACAAATCAATACCACACACTAATATCACAGCCTGCTACCTGACTTTGGTTGCAAATAGCACATCCAGAGGTAGATGCTCTTCTTTTGGCCTCTTGTGCTCTTCTTCCAATATCTTATTTACTGTTTTCCCCCAAGCTGTTGTGATGGATTTATGAGCAGACAAAATCCAAAGGTTGTTTTTCCTTGAGCTACCTGAATATTGTAGCTTTTAAAATAAAGAAGAAAGAAATAACCAGCTTAAGTTTGTGATATTGCAATAACCTCATATGCAATATGATTTCCCTGCTTCTGGAACTTAGCTGAGGGAGCTGAGGTTGTTTTGCCTGGAGAAAAGGAGCCTCAGGGGTGATCTTAACACTCTCCACAACTGCCTGGAATGAGGTGGTAGCCAGGTGGGGGTTGGTCTCTTCTCCCAGGCAACCAGCAGCAGGACAAGAGGACAGTCTAAAGCTGTGCTAGGGGAGATCCAGGTTGGATATAGGGAGGAATTTCTTCACAGAAGCTCATTAGACACTGGATTGGACTGCCCAGGAAGGTGGTGGAGTCGCTGTCCCTGGAGGTGTTTAAGACTGGATGTTGCATTCAGTGCCATGATCTTCTTGACTTGGGATGTTCAGTCACAGGTTGGACTTCATCCTCCTCACATATCTTCCAACCTAATTGATTCTGTGAACTCCTCCTGGATGTATAGAAGGGAGTGAAGGCCTGAAGTTCTCTCTGGTTATGTTTAGTTGATCACATTTAGAGTTCAGAATAAGTTTCAGATGGTTTGAGTTAGGAATGCACCTGCAGGAGGTGGGATGGGAGGGAAAAAGGATGATAATTTATAAGAAATCTCCAACAGAAGGAAGAACTCTGCTGTCCAGGTATCCCCTGGAGAATTTCCTTCTTTTGTGGAGATGTGCCCTGGTTGAGATGTGGAAGCAGTAGGAGTTTTTTGGCTTCCTGGGCATGCTGCCCTGGCTGGGGGCAAGGGTGTGAGGGTAAACACCACTGTTGTGGTGGGTCTGGGCCAGTTTGGCCTCAGCCACCGTGAAAGACCTTCAGTCAGGCAGTGCTTGACTACCTTGATCCTGGGTGGAGGCTCCAGCTTTGTTCTGGACAACACAGATCCCAGTCCTGGACCTGTCCCAAAGCACGTTTGCCCATTGGTGGTTTGAGATGAAGGCAGGATAAAAGGGGTTTAACTGTGGGGATGCCAGGCTGGCAGGATTCACCAGCTGCCCTGGCTGTTGCTCAAACACCAGGAACCATATCCCAAGATGTCTCTGGTTGTAGCTGAAATGGGAGTTTCTCCGTGGTGCTGCTCCCAGCTCCTGCAGCACCACATCCATTTGGTTCAGCAGCAGCTCAGGTCACTGACATGAAAGCTGCCACAGCCAATGGCATCTGTTTCTCTTTATTTATTAGAAGCAATTTTTCATCAGTGGAATTTAATTATTAGTATTTTGCTTTTAAAAATGTTGCTTAATAGAGGAAAGCAGCCATTTGTCTAGGCTGCATTTAATGCTGAGTGGATCCAAAGGGGCTTTTCTTTAAGCTGTTTTGACAATAATATTAAAAAAAAAAAATCAAGTTGGTGAAGTGTGGAGCTGTAGGCCATCTCTGTAATGATCTAAGCACTCAAGCCCTTATTAACTTAATGCTTTCATTTACTAGCTCATTCCTGGAGGAAGACCTCCTAGTCAAACTGCTATTGTTTTTTTAAAAAAACTACAGTTAGTAATTGCTTCAGCTGCACATCTCATTACAAGGAAAGGCCTACAGCCTAGAGCAGCACTCATCTGATTTTTGTTTTTAAATTTTCTGGGGGAATTTCAGCAAACCTCTTGTTATACCTCCAGCCCAAGCGTTAGCTATTGCATTGCTGCCTATACATTTATAAACTCAACTGTAAAAGTTCTGAATTCCCACTCTCTTTGGAAATGGCAGGCTCCAGGGCCTGGCTGTACCTGTTATGGTATTGGGGAGGAGCTGGACAGAGCCCATCAGCTGGTGGGTAGGGGCAGCTCAGTGCTGGGAGGAGCACATCCGACTTCATCAGGGCAGCCTTTAGCCCTGAGTAGGTGCCACTGCTCTGATTACCCTTTACCCCCTTGTTCCATAAAGTGGATGTTTCTCCCTTCTCCCTCCTATCACTGCCTGGGAAGCAGCACACTTTCACACACACTGCTGGAAGGAAGACTTCATTAAAAAGGAAAAAAAGAAGGGGGGAGGCACTTGAAGGCAGCTTTCAGTAAATAGCTGGGGATAATTGGGCTTTAGCTGTGTTCTTACAAACCTCCTGGATTGCTGGGTACAGTGATGCTGCTGATCTCGAAATTGCTGCAAAAGCTCAGGGCAGCAGCTTTCCATCAGCAGTTCCCACACTGGGCTCTGCTTAGTGTCAAAAAGTGATTCTAAAATATCAAATTAAAAATATCTCATTAGGATTTGAGGATATATGATAGGGGTTGCTGATAAGGATACAAGAAGACACCAGGGGTTGGGTGAGGTTAGGCTACTCCTTGTTGCTCATCTCTGATGGTTTCTGAAGAGTGGGATGTGCCATCCCAGAGGTTCTGAAAGAGAAACTGAGGCATACTTGTTGCTCAAGGCTCACATTAACTAGGCTGTATGTTCTTGTCAAGGCCTGTCCCTGAACACACACCATGAGCTGGAGCCTTTTTCTGTCTTTGAAAGACACGAGCAATGATGTTATGTGGAAATGGGCAAAGGGAGTCTCTGCTGCTGCTGCTGTGGACCAGCCTGGAGACTGCAAAGAGAGAGTGGAATAGGATGGACCCAAAGTACTTCAGGAAAGATTCCCATTGAGCTTCATGCACTTGGAATGAGTCTCTGAAGAGATGCTGGCAAGGAAAGTGACATTTAGGTAATCTCTGAAGAAATTCAAAGCTTGTAGATACAGCTGTGGTGAGCCACTAGAAAATGTGGAGAGCAGCAGCTCACAAAAGGTCAGTATCTAAAAGTGGGTGCTGAGCACAGCTGTCCTGCTCATGGAACTGATTTATTTAAATTTACTAAATTTCTTGGAGTTCTCCAAGTAGACTTGCTTTTAAAAGAAGGAGATCTGATTTCCAAAGAGAGAGTATTCAGTATTTATTCTTCCTAGCTCTAAATCCAGCCTGTGGGATGGGCAGGGTGTTAATTCAAAATCATCGGTGCCCACAGAAAGGCTTGACCACAGCCTTTTCCACTTGCTTTGTTAACTGCCAGAGTTCTTGAGCTCCCTAAAGTCTCTGGGCTTTTAGCATTTTGTCAGCTGTTCCATGCCTTTCTTTGATCTTTAGTTGTTCATCTTCTAAAGAGCAGGAAATAATGAACCCATTTTATTAAAACACTTGCATCGTATTTGGGAGGGATAAAGAAGGGCTTTCCTGCATGAATTTTCCAGCTTGGCTGTTACAAGAGTCAGTGTTGAACACAGGAGCAGATGTATCCTGAATGTAATTGTGGGGAAACCTGTGTGGTGCTTGGGATCACAGTGGCTTCACACCTGCTACCTGTGCCCTACAGCACAAGGCAAGGTGTAGCTCACCACAAAGGATGACTGACAGACTCTGGAAGATGTGTCTTCATGGAGAAGGAGAAATTAGATTAGGGGTGCAAACCCTAACATTTTCTGCATGACTTGGCTCCATGTTCCCTATATATTTTTGGAAGGGAGTGGGAAGAAGAAAGCAATGAGGGTTTAAACAAGACCTACTCCCATGTGAATACTGTGCTGCTTCCAAACACCAGCCCGAAGAAAAGCCTTGCAGCTGCCCCTGAGTGGCAGGAGTCACTGCAGCCAAAGATAACTTCTAATCTTTTGTCTTCCTCTATGGCCTTATGTGCTAGAGGTGCACATGGTTGAAGTCTACAGCAAGATCTGAAAGTTCTTTGAGTGCCTAATGTTTGGGCACCTCAAACAGCTTTTCTTAGCAGAACTTAACAAAATGAATTAATCCTGGACACCCGAGTGGTGTAGGGCACCACAGGTTACCAGGTCATTTTAAGTCACACTGAAGTTAATGAAAAGACTCCCACAGACTTCAGTGGGCGACACATCAAACCATCCAGCATGGCAGAGCCAAAGGCTTGGCCACATGCTCCCTGTCCTGGGTTTTCAGACATCTTTATTGTGCTGTCCCCACTGAGCAATTAAAAATGCTTTCTCACTGGCTGGATGAACTGAATAAAAATTGTGGCTGAAAGCAAAGCCTCAATGTAAATCATGGTGCAAATGCACTGAAGGGGAAAGCAAATCTATGTTCATATTCTGGGCAGTTAGAGCCAGGTGGAAGCAACATTATCTTGGAGATGTCTCAATTGAGAAGTTTCAGTAATAAGAAAATATTGCTGGCTAATTGAGCTCGAGTGGATGTACACGGGTCTGCTCTGAGAGGGGTCAAAGTAGAGATGCTATTTTCTTTCTAGGATCCATACTGAAGTTAGAAACTATTTGGAATTACACTTATTCTAGAGGAAAATAGGCTATTTGGTTCAGGTTGGTTTTTTGGTCAGGGCAAGGATTGATTTTTCTTGTAGGGCCATTTGCAGGGAAAGAGGTAGCTCCTGTTCTGGATTCTCACAGATTATTATCATTGAAATGTAGCTTTGTAGCCACAGGGCTAGTTAGACATCTTGATGGAAATATACTGCTGTGGGGGTTTGTGTAATGGTTTTAATCAGGATTTTGAGAGTTTTCATATTTCTTCATATAGACAAGAAACATATACAAGAAGTCAGACTTCAGTATCTAATTCCAGACTGCATTTAGGGAAAAGTCATGGGAAGAACAAAAGCCCAGCACACATCTCTCAGTAAATCACCCTGGGGCAAGACCCTCACTAGAGGTGGTTTTTCAGAGCAAAATTCCTTCTGAGATATAAAACCTGAGGCTCATTACAGATTGGCACAAAAGCATTTCACTTCCTTCCTGCAGATGGACTCAGAATTATGATCAAGAGGTTTGATTTTTTTTGGTTTAAAATTGCCATTTCAAGAAACATAGAGCTTTCCAAGCACACACAGCTTGGTGCTGATGCTCCAGGTTGAAGCAGGACACTGAGCTCCATAAGCAGTTCCTCTGTAATTCCATGACCTCAGCTCCCACCATGTCTCTTCACAGAGGCTGGTATGGGGCTGTGTTTTGGATTTGTGCTGAACACAGGGTTGGTAATACAGAGATGTTTTTGTTATTGCTGAGCAGGGCTCACACAGAGCCAAGGCCTTTTCTGCTTTTGGTACTGCAGTGCTGGGGAGGAGGCTGGGGGTGCATGGGAGGAGACATAGGCAGGATATCCCAACTGACCAAAGGGATATTCCAGACCAAATTATATCAGTATGTAAAGTGAGGGGGAAAAAGGGGGGAACATTTGGAGTGATGCCATTTGTCTTCCCAAGAAACTGTTACACCTGATGGGGTCCTGCTCTCCTGGAGATGTCCAAACACCTGCCTGCCCGTGGGAAGCAGTGAATTAATTCCTTGTTTCTCTTTGCTTGCCTGAGCAGCTTTTGCATTCCCTATGAAACTGCCTTTATCTCCACCCACGAGTTTCCAGCTTTTACCCTTCTGATTCTCTCCCCAGAGAGAGTGGTTCCTGCTGGTGGGAAATGAGGGAGTGGCTCTGTGGGGCTTGGTTGCTGCCCGGGGTTAAACCATAACCTGGGTTAGAGGGAGCCCTGCAACAGCTTTTCAAGACAGACTTGTAAAACATTTTGGAAGTTTTCTTGTAAAGTGAATAAGTGACTGAAGAGGAGTGGGGGATTTTTGTATTTTTCAAAAACCTTCCAACTGACAGAATTCTTCATGTAATTAAGGACTGCATATTCACTACCATTTATCTTCCTTTTTTCCCACTGCTGCCTATCTGTTGATTTTGTTAAGGGCTTCTTTTTCTGGCTGAGGGAAAACTGAGGCTTTTATATTTCTTTTGTGTATACACATCTTTTACATTGTCTTGAAAAACTGTGGTTGTTGTGAGCATATTTAATGGCTTTTCCCAAAGACATCTGGCAGGTTAGAAAGCAGATCCAATACTCTTATGTTATTAACTGCTGCAGAAGGTAGCACAGGGGAAGTGACAGCAAAAAGGGAATTACTTTCCTAGTTACCAATGAGCAGGGGTGAAAGATAGGATTTATAGAAATCCATTGAAAATTTCAGACTCTTTCTACAACAGGATTTAAGCTCTGCTCCTGCTCCTAACCCTCCCAAGGACAAAACTCTCGAGATAACTTTTCACATGATCATGATTAACTGTATGTATTGCCACATTACAGAAATGGCTTTTTTGGTTAATGCTGCATTTGCAAACTCCTGAAGAAAAGCTTTGGTGCCCACAGGGTGTCAAGGGCTGCTGAGCTAATATTAGTGCCTGCTGTGACTTAGTCTTGCTGCTCAGGTGTTTTTGCAGCTCCTTGGGTAACATCTGTCTGAGGGGATAATACCAGACTGCCATTGGCTTCCACCGCACCCTGGTTTTGAGAATAGTAATGAGAGCAACCAAGGTGGGTTTATCTTATTCCTTTGCATTTTTTGAACGAGGCCTGCTGTGTTTTCGCAGATTGCATTTTCATTATTAAGTATTTAGGAGCCATAACTTTTAATATCAGACAACTTGGCACCCGCTTTGAAAAGAAACATGCTATTCTAAAGCAGAAAATGAGATTAGAAATTTGCTTTTGCAGATAGAAACCAAGTGCTGTCAGCTCATCTAATCCAGCTCCTTGGCAGTGATGCAGGCCAGCTTTCCGCACGGCATTCCTGCACGCTGCCTCTGCCAGACGTTCCCGTCTGGGCTGCTGCGCTCCCAGCGCGGCTGGCGGAGCCAGCGCGGGGCCGCCGGTGGAGCTGTGAACAGGCTGGCACCCAGGGCGGTGTCACACCCCACTCTCACAGGGAAAAGCATCCTACACGAGTTCACTTGGGAAAGGTCATCCTCTAGTTCAGCGTCCCTTTTACAAAATAGCCTGAGAGAGAAGTGAAGGGCTTTTTTTGGTTTGTTTTTATAAAGTGTGCTCAGCTTGCTAATACAGCAGGCATGCAGAACATAAGCTACCCAACCAACTATGAAACAAATGCTAGAATTAATTAATTCTCTTTGCATTAGGGTAAAGCACAGGTTTTAAGATGTCTTCAGTGAAGAATTGCTGAATATGAGAAACATCTACTACTGCCTTGTAGTAAATTGAAAAGCAAGTTCAAGTGTAAAGATTGGTTGGGTGATAGCCAAAGGCAAGCAGCAGTCCTGCCTCTTGTTTTGTAAGACAATCTAGTTTTAAGCTTTGTGGGTACAAATTTGACCCAGTAAGCACATTAAATAATGACTATTTCAGTAAACCCAGAGTTTGTTCAAACCAGATTCTTTGTACTACAGAAAAGAATCCTCAGAGATACTTCTTACCCTGCAGCTGATACATGAGTGCCAAAAGTTTAATTGCACCAAAGAGCAACAGACTGCACCCTAAGGAATTATCCCCTTTTCCAGCCCATTCTCTACTGGGCTGCTGTAATGATGAACTAATGCTGCATTTGCACAGAATCCCAAACCCACACAGGTGCAGGAATGGCCCTCCTTCACTTTCAAGTGAGATGGGTGTGTCTGCCTGTGCCATGCACGACGATGCATCTTCTGCATGGCAGAAAACAGTGAAAACATGATCTAATGTACAAGCTGGTTGTGCAAGAGAAAGGTGAGACCCCGGGGCAGGGTTGGTGCCTGTCTGGATGCAGGTGACCTTTCCCAGCCCTGCAGCCCCAGCTGCCCTCTCTCCACTGCAGCCCCACGCGCAGCGCAAGGTGAAGTCACTGACGTGACGAGCGGTGGAAAGCGTTTGTAGCAGCCACAGAGGGTGCAGGTGCTTGGCAGCAGCAGCACTTTGATCCTGTTCACACCAGCACGCCTCAATTCTCACATGCAGTGCTCTCCGTGGAGACACTCTTGACATGTTTTGCTTAAATGAAGGCACTGCACCATCTGAATCAGTGTTTTTGTGATACAGCAGCCCCAGTGTTTGGTAAGGATCAGGGCAGAGAACACAAGTTGACTTTAACTACGGTGGGAAGCGTTCTCTGCGGGCTCCAGCAGCTTTCTGGAGCTATGCCTCACAAACTTACCCACTTCCATGTCACTGGAACCACAGCTCAGTCCTGTGTTTCTAACCCTTGCCTGCCTAGTGTAGGCACTGAACTGGGTACTCAGCAGTACCTCTAACCTTAAGGTAACCAGCAAGATCCAAGCATACAGTTTAATTTATCCAGAAACTGTAGGAAGGTTACAAGGGAAAAACCTCCTTTATTTCAACATTTTAATGAAATATAATAGTTTTTCTACATGAACAAACATTTGGTTTTACTGGCAGAAGCATCTAGAAGTTCACAACTCCAAACACAGATTTAAGAAGAAGCATCCAAACTTTTAATCTCTAAATCTTGTTTAAGTGGACTTCATCATTCCTTTGTTTCCTTGAAAGAGGTTAGTGGCTTGGGGCAGTATTTTATCCAGAAGATAAACATCTCTTGATGGTTGCACTAGGGTTGGCTTTCATCCTTTACTGCCTGAAGTCCAGTTTCAAGTTTAAATTAGAGATACGTTCCACATGGCTTGCAGCACAGTGCTTTTTCCATCTCATTTCTCCAGGGGTGCATAATTCAAAAGCTTCTCAATCAGATCCACATGGGCGAGGAGCATTCTGCGGCAGCAGTATCTCTTCAAGCCAAGGGCATCCAGGGCATCTCTATTAACGAACAACAATTAAAAAACATAACAGATGAAGTGAGTCAGAACCACTTGTAAGCGTTTCCTAAGCAACACACTGATTACTTTGAGCTCAGTCATAGAGGAAAATTTGTTTGCAGTTCTAAGACGGACAGAAATTCAGCATGTGCTGTTAATGCCCTTTTCCACTTAGTGCTGTTGAGTGTGTTTGTCCATTCTCCAGCCGGCCAGAGCACAGGATCTGCTGCTGAGAAGGGTCCCCAGCCTCCACTGCTTTCAGAGGGCACTGTTTTAACACGTTTCTGTAAACTGGGGATGATTCTTGCCTATTTCACAAGATAAATTTAAGATCTGAGCCACGCTAAAAAGGTGAGATATACAGAAACTAAAATAACTCGAACGCAACCTCCCCCACACAGGGATGCTAATTCTGAGGACAGCTACAATCCTTCCCAGCTCCCATGGGAGAAGGCACTCGGTTATACAACCTGCCCCCCACATACATACAAGTAAGTATGTGCAGACTGGTCAGAAATCAGTGTTTTACAGCCTTTCCACTGAGCTCCTCTGGAGTGACTGCTCCAGATTCTTCTGTTTGGGTAGAGGCTGTTGAGTCATCCTAGCCTGAACCACTGCAGGTGTTTCCCCGCCCGAGGCTACCAGACCTCTTAAAGGTGACGATACTACCTCGATCTTCAGCTGCAACCTATGGGCCATAAATCCAGTCTGATACTCCTTCAGAATGTGACATTTGTGAGACATGACCGAGCTCAGGTTTATGATGCTGATGATACTGAGCTCAGGTTTAGATGATGATACTGATATAATGCAGTGCAATAAAGCGTTTGCTCAAAACAAATTTCCTGGAACTTGTAATTCTCCTGTAGGAACAGGCCAATGGATACTTTTCTAAAATACAAATGACTGAAAGGAAGCCTCTGCCTAAGCTGGACCATGGTAAAAGGTGTCTAAGTTAAGAAAAGTTAAGAAAAACAACTTCCACCAACATCTAGGGTCATCTCCAACAGAGAAGACCCTGACAGTTTGGCTTCAAGCAGTCCAGTCTAACTGCATGAGCCAACTTCCAGCAGCTTCTCTGATGTCACTCAGTCCTTGCAAGTGTTGGTAGTGCAGCAGGGTTGCTCCTTCTAGGACAGCACCTGCAAAACTTGTTTTAGAGAAGTATAAGAACAGTGTGGGGCATTTTAAAGAATGTTTATAAATAACATTGCGTGATGCCTCAATTTTCCAAAACACCTGAGAACAAAAGCATCTGATGTCTGTTGATAGGTAAATTTTAAGAGCTATCTGGAGAGTTCTGAACTCTCATATGCAGTTATCAGAGATGCAAAATACTAACATTAATCACAATTTCCAAAGTCATACTATATACTTTAAGACAACTTTAGCTGTATTTGCAATTTCCTCCAGCTTCCAAGGACTTGTGGAAAAAGAGCACTTTTAAGGGACAAACAGAAAGGTGTGGGTGTCTTTTTTAACTACTGATTCTTTAGACAAGTTTTCCTATTTTGTCCATCCATTTCCTAAGCCACCATTAACAGTGATTCCAGTACTGCACTGTAAGATTTCAGCTGTTTGGTATCTGTAAACTCTACTTCTTACAACACCATAATTGCATTAGTTTGAACAAGCACCCCAGAATCGAGCCAGTGACCACAAAAGTTGTTTTCAAGTGAGCATTTGTTAATGACAACACAAAAAAAGCAGAGGAATAATGAAGATGGGAAAATATTAAAATGCAATGCCTAGAATATATGTCAGAAGCACTATCAAAAAAGTCCTGGTAAACTGTAGTATGAGTGAAAAATAATTAAGAGCCCCTGGTATTGTAATGCTTTTAACTCCATATATGAAAGAAATAAACGTACCTGTAAAAACTATTAGGATCCCCAAACCCTTGAAAGCAAACCAAAGTATTTGCTTTCTACTTAACATCTACTTTCTACTTCAACATCACTTACATTTCTAATTTCTTTTTCACTCTTCTGAATTGCAAACATCCATGGATACTTTTATTTGTTTCATACTTACACTTGATGAAAATGTAAGTATTTATCAAGTTTTCTTCTCAAAGCTTCTGAGGTAGTGTCACCATAGTTAGAACTATTGTTGAACTATTAGCACAAACTCTGGCTATGCAAAAGATGCAGAGACTTCTTAACACAGAGTTGTTAGGACTATCAATAAGGTATCTAAAGCAGTTAAAACTTCTTTCTCCAACAAACCAATAGTTAAAAATAAGGTTAGCAACCCATTTAGAATGCTTAAAAAAAACCCAACAACCAAAACTGCTAAATGCTTCTTACACTTGTAACATTTTATCCTTCCCTCCCTTTAAAAAACTGATCACATTCGTCTCAAAGTTGGGTATATGGAAGGGCAAGGGAAGAAACAAGCAAATGTGTTCAGAGTTACACATCTGGGAACATTTGGGTACAAGGGCCATGACTTGGCAACTTCCACACTGCTGCCCTGAAAGGTTCAGTGGGGAAATAAGTACTTTGTTGCCTATTGCAATTTCTAATCTTTGGTTAAGCGATCTCAGAATGTGCCTGTGGTTTTTAGCCTCTCTACGTCTCTTTCACGACCCTGCACTTGTGCCTGTGGCCCTGCCATGGCAGGGAGGCTGGACGAGATGATCCCCAGGGCTCCCTTCCAAGCCCCGCACCTCTGGGCTCTTATGCACTGTGCATCCCACCCGAGGCGTGAGTCCAAGAACACAGAAACAGAACGCACCCTTCCGTGTACTCCGCCTGCAGAAGGCCAAGGTAGGCTTCCCACTTGTTCCCCACTATTTTGCCGCACGTGAAGCACCTGACCGGGATGATCATTTCTGCGCTGTGCCTGCAAGCACACAGACCCCGCGTCAAACCCCAGCCGAGCCACCGGGCACCGCGCTGCGCCACCCTGCCGCGCTCCGGGCTGGGCTGGGCTGGGCTG